>UZAN01053356.1:0-10365 GCA_900618425.1 Echinostoma caproni
ATGAGGCTCATACGGGAAATTACCCTCTGCCTCTAATTGAAGAACATTGAACATTTAACACATGCGAATGCACAGTGTTGTTAGTGGCCCGAAACATAACACAGGAGATAAGAATACTTCAAGCAGCGTAGTGATAGAAATCGGGTTAACGATATAATGAGTCTTTTGTGGGAATACATTGATTAATTAAACGACAGCCTAAAAGTTGATCTCGGACAAACAGCATGAAAGAATAGTGATATACTGTTGCCACGACCAACTGCATCAAGTGATATGGTGATCAGTAAGAATGGATGAATGAATGCTTATACAGTATGTTTCATTCCTCGTACCCTTCTTATTTGTCTGTTGCTTCCTCTAATTATCTACTTACTTGATGTCAAGATTAATAATCCAATAGGAATGAATGCACTAACGTTGGCAAAACCATCCGGATCTTCCGTGTGTAAATATGGAGTCCACCTTATTTATTCGTAATCTATCTCAGCGATACTTTCCTCTTCTTTCTCTTACTTACAAATGACCTTGTTCTATCCCAAAAGCATCATTAGAAAAAATTCCATTACCTAGTGAGATAACCTGTGACATTTGCATCAATTTTCGAATGGTCTCTATTCCTTTCTTCGAATCTATTGCTGTAGTGTTTCATCCACGGATTTCTTTTCACCTGGCCAAATCTCTTCAGGATCTTTTATTGGTCATTTTTCAATCTTGGTTTGATTTTCAGCCATCGCTTTTTGAACAATAACATCGACTTTCCACTTATGTTGGTCTAGTCTCTTGTAACCTGACTTCAAGGTAATTCTTCATGGCTTGGTAATATATTTGATTCATTGAACAGAGAACTCATTAACGAACATACCAACTCTTATAGTAACTTTAATAGTGCTTTATTCATCCATTGCATCGTGATCTATCTTCTTTTGGCTCACATCCATTCAACATCCATCATCTAGTACTAACACCTATTTCCATGTAAACTATCTGCCCCGACTACTAGCCAACAACGATTAATGCTTTATGGAAATACGTCAGAATCCGTATTTATAAACCAAACTTTAATGACATCATTTTATGTTGGACGTTTTCCGAACTATTAATATTATGTTTTCCAATATTAAGTTTAGTATATACTTTCAACCGAAGTTTAAGCACGTAAGATTACATTTGTTACGCAAATGCAAACACAAATACCGCTTGAAGAATTCCTCTATTGGTAGATCATTCGAATTCACTTTCCAGAGTTGACACTTTAAGATACTCCAGTTTTATTCTGCTACTCAGAGTTCACACATTAAAAATACTATCCATCCTAAAGCGCAATCTGATGCAGTTCAGTGATGTTCAAATGGTTACGTCAACGTTTTCTGACCCAAGCTGTTTTCTCAAATATTTCTACTGTTCCTTTTCATTGTTTCCATTAATAAGCAAAAATAATTTCTAGCTAAATATTTCTAGGTTAGATTTCACAACTTGTGGTTACCTAATGCCACAAGGTGTTCTTTTACTTTTGAAATTCTGATAAATTTCTTTTTTTCCTACCCAAGTGACTTTTCGCTTGGCGAATTTTAAAATTTCGTTTTTTACGCAGCCCCGAATTTTTCTATCGTCTACTACCTTCTCACGAGTCTACTCTACATCTACTTGCCTGGAAAAACCTTATACGGACAGGGATGAGATTCTTAGGAAATTCTATGCGAGCTATGTTATATAAAAACGGAAATCCTAAAAACGATCCATTTACTTAGAATTCGTTAGCCCATTTTGACTTTGTATTGAAGTGTTGTACATACATGCTCAAAGCAAGTAATAGCAAAATGTATAAGGATTATTTGCAGTGCAGATACATCGGTAGTCTTTCAAAGATGTTTGATCGCCTCGATGCTAGAACCATTCTGGAGTATCAGCCTGGATTCGGTGGATCTGAACTCATCAACCACCACCGCCAACACCCCCCCACCAATACCATCAACGATTCTGGCAGCACCTATCTACGCATTGGATACAGAACTAATACGTTGTCGTTCCCATTTCTTCATACGGTCTACATTCCCCAGAAATGCCATTTCGTTTGAACCCTCGGGGAAATTTGCCCGTGAACTATCGGTCACTTTCACTCACAATGGGTGAAACGATGAGATTCGTCATGACGTTTGACTATGAAATATCTCTATGCTGTCTGTTAACCATTATTGTACCCATAACGTTTGGCATGTAGTAGTGTTTGCAAAAATAACACCGTATAATATACTGCAGTACACCACCACCACCAGCAAACATATATAGAAAAATCTGGTGTCAGATATATGTTGTCTTTGGTGGTGATGCTGATGATTATCAAAGGTGAACAGCAATTAATTCACTATTCTTGAGCAAATCGTGTTCAAGTTCAACACAGATATCGTGCTGGTCGATTTGCTGAGTTGGGTATACGGAACTAATACCAGTTTCCCTCGCCAACTGTTTGTGGTCGAAGGGGAGGGGGGTTAGAATGTGATAAGTTTATCGGTATGAATCGGTGAATTTTATGCGTCAATCTATTCGTACCCTCATCTCAACTGGTATACACACAATCCAGGTAAATGTATTTGTGGTTTTTAGACCAGGGTACACATTGTCCAAGCAGACACGCAGTCCTTTTTGATGCCTAATCGATAGTAGTGATAAGGCCGAGAAAAAGTGAAAGTGAGTCACAAAACTTTATGGATATGAACTAGTTTTGGACTGGTGGGTTCTTATGCTCTCTGCAGCCCCGCAATCTGTCACACACATTGGTGGTATAAGTGAAAGTAGTGCACCAATTAAAAGTCTCTTTCAGTGGGGCGAGATGACTTTTTTTGGCTATTTGATATACAGTATACAAATTTCAGTCAAGGAAATTGAGGGTGTGGTAACAGAAAATCGGATACATATATCATCTCTCCATGACTAGAGTCACGTAGTCCTGCTGGATTATTGGTTTTGACGGTAGCAATAGATATGATACCCCAAGCGTAGAACAACATGGGACAAAACAGATCGAACCTTGTACTGTCTTATGTTCAGGTTTATACGTGACATCGAGTAGAATAAGATTCCCCATTTCAGAAATGAGGGGACAATTATTTTGAAACGGATACCTTCTACATAAGTAGACAGCAGACACCCAGCGCATCCATTAGGTTGGTTTTCACCAAATGAACAAGAGATAAATTAAAACAGATACATAATAGTCACCATCATGTTCGTCAAGTTACGTGATTGTGGGGTGATCCAGCTCTCTGTCATTGCACCAGCTCAGGAGCAATTCGGTTTTCTAGATCATGACACCTAAGAAGAAACTGTTTAGAGGATGGAGTGGTAAACAAAAGTTCGAAGCAATCAGATAGTGCCGTTGAGAGTGTTGTTTTAATCTGACTGGCTCACAAACACGGTTTCCGGACTTGTCGTAAAGGCTTTCTCAAATGTACTTGAAGCAAAAAACGGTGATCAGTCAAATAAACATCACTTTCTCCGCATATAGACGCACGAAATGTAAACCATGTTGTGATGCAGCTGATTCGGGAACTCGAGAGGAATTCTTTACCGGGATGAAAACAAACCGAAGCAGTTGAGCATTTCGTAATACATTTCACCTCATTGTGTAATTTATTCTATATTAGAAAACTATATTAAAAAATTATTCAACCACAGAAATAATGATCCGTCATACTGGGGAGGAGTGGTATGGTTTTGCTCATGATGATAATGATGATGAAGATGGTCTACTTTGTTGATGTAGAGAAGTAAGTCGTGAAGATGTTTGTTCTGTAAACACACTTCGTCTATTAAAGCCGTCTAGTCCCGCATAAGTGCACGTTTTGAAATCGCGCAAATCTTCCCGTTTTTAAAAGTTCTGTGATTGTATTATAACCTAGAATGGCAAGAAACGGCGGATTGACTTCCGTTGTCACGTGATCGTTGGTTTTCACCTATTCTGTTTAATTTTTAAAATTTTCCTTTAGTTCTTTACTATTCAGTCATACCTGCAACATCAGGATACTAGTCCGTTTTACCCGGCCCCATATTCTAGAATGCTCATAAAATCTAGCGAATGCAAACAGACCATGTCTGTATTCGTGCCACTTAAACCACTTAGAGTCATATTTTGGGCGTTTCCCCGGTACGTGTCTGTTGATCAATCAATTCCGGGAGTATTATGACTTGGTATGATGATAGGGAAGCAAATTCACTACGGGTTCTCGAGCAACACTGCACTCAACTGTTTGATAGCGGAGCACAAATTCTAGTATCAGTTCACGTGAAATAGTTCGCTACCAAATACTTTGATGAGTTCTGTCCCAAGAGAGGGAATTATGGTTAATCGGTAAATTACAGACGCATGAAGTGAAAACATTCGAATGGATTTAAAAGGCAACACGTCTCGTCAAACCGGCCTCAAATGTCTAGGCTCCTTGTGACAAGCCGATTGTCAGCTCTTGCACCCTAAGTGTGAAAAAATGATTTTCGGGTTTCGAAATGACTGTCACTGGGACTAAAATAATTTAGCATAACTGAAGCGGCTTTGAACAGCTGTAGAGATGGACTTACTCTGTCAAATTACGGATACCAAAATGACAGAAATTGCAAAAGGTAGATTGGCATTGTGAGAAGTCGGTTGAAAAACTGCATTGAACAATTTTCCCATACAACCCCAAGACTAAATGATATGACGTATTATCTAATTCGAAAGATATTTAATGAAAAATGCATGAAATGATCAGATTGAAAGAAATCAAATTGCTTTATCAATTCTAAATACTTATAAGCGCCATGGATTGCTTTTTCATAAATCTGTTGAAGAATAAGGTTGATCGAGCAACAACCAATGATTCTCCGAAAGTGAGGTAAATTGCGATGCTTACCGGTTGCCTTGTTGGAAACACATCCAACGAGAAGTGCATGGATTAGGTGAATAATTCCGACACAACACACATTCTCACAGGCTGCTTAACCAGGAGCAATGTGTTGGTTAGAGATGATGACAACAATGTAATGCCGGTGTACAACTCCACTGATTAGTGGAGAAAATGATTTTAGTAGGCTTACGTAATATGGGATATTCGCTGAATCAATATTTGACTGGGTAAACTCAGGCAGCTTAGTTATTTAAGTTTACTGTGGTTGGCTTCTTGGAAAGGATAAGCCGGCTCCAGATATGATCACGATCATGATCAGGAATTTCCTTGGGAGTTTGGTATGAGAGACGTCCACAGTGTCACTCAGACAGCAATCAAAAGGTGTACCGCATTACATAGGGGTTTAGTGAACCACAAAGCCAATTTTTGCCAAAATGTAAACTTCCATCTCTGTGAAATTTTCTACCAGAATAGAAGTATTTTATCTATTTCCCAACCGATTGTATAAAGAGAAAATATGCAGTAGTGTAGTTCGAAGTGTTTGTATCTGATAGAAACACACTAAAACCAAAGGAATACTTCGACAGTGGAAGGCAGGGAATTTTCTGTGTAGAAGAGGCAAAACATATGTCTCATTTGATACGGTACCTGTTTTGTCACCTTGCAGTATATCGCATCCTTAACTGGCATATCAACAAGAGCAGCAACGGAGTTAGTACGGCACCTATGAAGTAAATTTGAGAGTCTCTGGCTAAAACATGATGTCTGGATGCTGAATAGAATTATTTTGACCTTTGCAGTCAAAATTTCGGAGTTCTCTGAAATTGTAAACAAAATAGAACTACTCATGAGCTTTGTACAAACAAAGTCCTCTTTTATCCGGTCCATTACCTGCAAGTGGACATAATAAACTTGATTGCTTGTTAATAATGTTAATTATGGTAATGGAATAATGGTAACCAAATTTCCAAGGCATTTTGTGAGCAGAATCAGTAAAACTGATTCAAAGTCAAGAACGATATTTCCATACTCAAAAGTCAGAATGGGTTGGTACACCAGAATAGCCATATTTAATAATATAGATGTACATGTACATCGGCAGGCACTGAGTATATCACCTCTGCCGGGGATGAAACATACACAAACAAATTGTCAAACTCGGTGAACAGATACAATTGAATATATATATATATATCGTTGTATATACGTGCATATATGTACATATATTCATGGGGCAGATTTAGTCAGATGGACCTTCGATCAGATCTCATTATCCTATGGGAGAGTTTCCCGCAGAGTCTTTGAAAATTGCTTGCTATATGAGTTGATTTTATTTGTGCTGACGTGACCAAGGTGTACTGTGGTATACATCAAACCGGTAAAGGAAGTGTTGTCATTTTGTGTTTTTTTTACTTCCTTTTTCAAATATATTGAATATTTAAATGTACAGTCAGCTTTCAAGAAGGAGACCGCGGTCATGCAAAGACTGCATGCGAAAATATTAAATACGGGAGAGGGTTGGCAATGGGGCGGTTCGAACCCGAAAATTCGAGTCACAATTTGGTGACCTAATTACTTGACCATCTGCACCCAGTGTGTCTGATGTCGAATTATCGTAAGATTTCAAATACTGCACCTTTGGACATTCAGGTTATTCGGTAAATCAAATTGGTAGCCAAAAATCGCTTTGTACAAGGGTTTGTAAAATTATAAATGATAAATTCTTTCATTAGACCATCTTGATAATTTGATGAAGCTCGAGTCGGATTTCATCTGCCGCACCAACCAGTATTGTTATTCGGTGTTTGTTTATCCAGCACACTGTGATAATTTTTATCCCAAAAAGTGTGAGCATTTGTTTATTACGTTGTTGGTACAACAAAAGAATCCACGCAACCGCAAAAGGTCAACCACAAGTTCATTTCCCCATGTACGCTTACAATTCCCAGAGTTTACAAATTAAGCTTCTCGAATGACGTGGTTTTCATGAACGCTACTTTGTTGACTTGTGTTCGCAATCAGTAAGTTTCCTTGTGTCTCTGATAATGGTCGGGCTTCTGTAACGACCATTGGGAGGCTACAATGAAAGTTTTCTGATTTATGTAAACCAATAGCTTCTAAAACGCAGCATCCTCTGGACGGAAATGCACATTTGAAAGGAAAAAACTAATTTCTTTTCTAGCAGCCGATTTGATTCCTCTTCTGACGACCAGTCCCGGTTTTTTGATATCAATCAACTCACGCTGTGCATTAGCCTCTCACACTGGAACAGAACCCAACTGCGCGGCATGTTAATGATGTAATTCCCTGCCCCTTAAGTCTCCAAAATTTTATCCTTTCATTCATCACGTGTTAGTGAATCCTTACCTCATCGCTGCGTACGATACTACCCCATGTGTTGAACGCCAGTGACACCGATGAATTTTACACTCAAGGTGCAGTCAATCAATCAATGTTTTATTCAGATCACTGTTGTTTAACACAGGTCCTATTGTGTGTGAGAAATATTCTTGTACGAGGGATGATGAGGAGCGGTTCATTAGTACAGCTCGCTAAACTCTGGATGCAATGTCCCACTCATCGTTACAGAAAGCGAGGGCCATTAGCGGAGACAAGGGGAAACCATCTGATTGTAAGTCAACAAAATGGAGTTCATGAAAATCATTTTCTCCGAATACTTCTATTTGTATTTTGGTTATTGTGTGCATAGGTTGAGATAGTTAGATTGACCTGTGCCTAAATATCTTGCAGTGGAGTGGGGTTTTCACTTTTCACCGTCAATGTATCTAAGATAAGGGGAATTGCCGTGAAACAGCATTTTGCGAGGCATCTCACTTGCAAATTTAATAGCGTTATTATGTCATCGAGATAGTGGTGTTCCACCGATTTGACAGGGTCTGATGTATTGTGAAAATGTATCCTATGTACCACCAAGAAGCATAAACAAAACTACGGGTCCAACTTCACAGATAGAGCCATCCATATACTGTGAGCATTATTTTCAGAGTGAATGGTTCGGAAGTTCAAGCGTTTCAGATCGGTTTTCAACCCTGCAGTCCCTGCACTAGAAAATGTGAAGAAAAGTTTGTTTTTGGATAAGTCATCCGTCGTTTCATGTAATCTCAACTGTAGGAGCTTGAGAGTATAAAATTAAACTTCTAATTGGCACGCATGTTACCTGGCTTGTTTAAGCGCGGTTGATGAATGGTTGGACGTTGTACCGTAACAGTTACAGGGTTTATCTGTTGTAGAAAAAGAGTAACACTTGGGTTTTTAGAGAATCTTACCGTTTTTATATTTTATAATATTTATTGGGTAACTTACAGCAGGAAAATAAATCTAATTGAAAAAAACTTTCTGTTAAGATGAAGGAAAGTGGGGAAAAATCATGTGAGGATCAATGTTTTAATCGGGGTTTCGAAAAGAGGAAGATTGTAAATGGTTTTGAAATGTGGAAATTGGTAGGGTGTCGTACACGCTTTTGCAATCCGGGAACAAAAGAAGGGTGAAAGGTAGAAAAGTTCGACATCTTAGGACAGACACTTGAGTTCAGACGAACAGAAGACAAAATAGGGACGGTAGAATGAAGCTGACGAAGGAATCGATCGCCGATGGAAAGGCCCTTGAAGATAAGAAATTAAAGACGGTTCGTTGATCAGCCAGATAGCTGTACTTTGTACTCGGTAGATGAGCAAAAGAGCAGATTGCGAAGCTCCACCTCACATATGACTGCTAATTTGAACTTCGCGTAAGAGAGGATCGTGGATGGGCATTATGGTACTTGGAATAAAAAACCGATTGTGCGCAGAGAGAGAGGTGAGTTTGGATATATAAAGACAACAACACGAGAGGAACTTTGGAATAAACTCAGGAGGAAGCATTTGTGGAACAATGGGAAAGCTAATCCGGAAACAATTGGTGAGTATACGAGCCATGTTTGAGAGGGAATAAAGAAGGTTTTCGAAACATAAACAAATATGATTTGCTTGAATCTAATCTCCCTTGGTGATCGTAACATCATGAGTGCGCATTTTAGGAAATGTGGAAAAATGAAAGTAACACCAGTCCCTCCGTCTTCCTCAAATCATGAATTAATTGAAATAAACTGCAATATATTTTCATGCCCCCGATAACACTACTCATCACTTGAGAAAACATTTACCTTGGACAACAATTTATTATGGTTACCGGTCCTATTGATTGTTTGAACTCCTAATCTGGAGTTGTTAGGGTTGCAGAACTAGCGAATACCTGCAACTTGGGTCATGGCAACGCAAAATCGCCAATCCGACAGGCACACCTGAATTGGTCCTGGTCAAAAAAATCCATATGAGCTTACAATGCATAAGTCTGCATGTAGGGGAATGCAGATAAAGAAAATGGGAAACAGCTGAGCATACTCCTTCTCAACGGGTTCACTGGTTGCATCATCCTTTCTTACGAAATCAATCTGTAACAATCCTGTAGTTAATCCTCGCGGTAAGTAAAAATCTGAATTAGGTAATTTTAACAGAAAACCCGATTTCATGTACATCATCAATAATATTGATTTATACTTGCAATTATACGCCAGTGGAAATTCGGAGGAACGCTACAAAGGATACTGTTTCCGCACTCTGGTATCATCATGTCACATTCAAAGCGTTTGCGCAAACAAAGGACTGGAGTGCTGAATATATGTTCGATTTTGCGGCACCACCACTGGGAACTGTGACTCGAAGTATGAAATAATGACGGGGATGAGAAGTGTGTGGTGGTTTGTCTGCAGGGTAGAATACCTCAAAAAAGCTGTTTACCTTTCTTGGGCAAAGTCACAAACTCAGTAAGTACATCACTTGATTCACCGTGAAAGAAACAGATATGCTTGCTGTGTTGTTTTTGAAATCGTGATTGAGTTTACTTTTCCAACACATCTGAGATCAGCATACGTCTTTACTTCATTATGCACGAACACTTGACTTCTGAAAAACTGCATTCAAGCGTTTGATACCGTTGATAGTACACGCTTTGCGAGATAATGAAGTTGGTTCTACAGACTGAAGATGATCGAAGGCATTATCAAAGATAAGGCAGGTCTGTCAGATCACAAAGAATTCGCACTGCGGGAACGGCTGTGCTGATTTGAATTCTAGCAATCCCACAGCTAGACATTTCTGTATTCAACAACGATGAGTGTTCATCAAATCGGAATCCAAAGGCTTATTGTGATGCTGCCGTTTATTGGTTTATTGGTTTACAATGTATGTGTAGCTCTGCCGGGATGAATTTCAGTAATATAAATGTTTACAACACGTCTAAAGGAATTTATTATTGTGTAACCATCAACTAAATCATTGTATTTCTAAGGAGAACAATTAATTTTGTGAAATATTTTTTTTCAATGTTTGACCCTTTTGAACATTGACTGCCAGATGGCGTCGGGACACCCTTCCATTCACACAGTGGAATAACTGGACCGGATAGATATTATTATTCCACGGGGAGAAAT
>UZAN01053361.1:0-12287 GCA_900618425.1 Echinostoma caproni
GACAATTCACATGTCAGCCTCAACCCCGTTGTTGCACGCAAAATTGGAACGACGAGCTGATGAAAAAATCTCATCCAATCGTTTTCACTCACATACATGACTTCTCTCTGTCATTCTATCCTCATTCTAACAGTTTTCACCAAAATGCTCGGAGGTGAGTGAACAAAATACCCTTAAAGCCTTTACCGTAGTGTGTGGTACGTTCGTAAACTAGGTGCGCCATATTTATTCCCAACTGTTCAGTATCTTACGTCAGACAGATAGACAGACAGACAGACAGACAGACAGACAGACAGATAGATAGATTGATTGATTGATAGATAGATAGATAGATAGATAGATAGATAGATAGATAGATAGATAGATAGATAGATAGATAGATAGATAGATAGATAGATAGATAGATAGATAGATAGATAGATAGATAGATAGACATAGATAGATAGATAGATAGATAGATAGATAGATAGATAGATAGATAGATAGATAGATATTGGATGGATATATCACTAGAAAGATAGATAGACAGATAGATAGATAGATAGATAGATAGACATATAGATAAATAGACAGATAGTTAGATAGATATTCAGATACATAGATAGATAGATAGATTTATAGCATAGATAGACAGAAATATGCATAGATATATAGATAGATAAACAATCGATGGACTATAGATAGATAGATAGATAGATAGATAGATAGATAGATAGATAGATAGATAGATAGACAAACAAACAGAAAGAGAAACTGGCGGACAAAAAATTATGTGGATGACTTCACTTGTTCAGATCATGCGCTCAACTATCTCTACGTTCACCCATGAACAGGATACGCATCGGAAGTTCAAAGTAAGTGTGATCCACAGCAAACAGAATGAATTTATTTTATTATTCCCATCGTATTATTCCCACAGAAAATGATCGATGGTCATATAATGAGTATTGAGACAAACAAGCATTTGGACATNATCAGGATCAATGGAGGTTGACGGTGTCAAATAACTATAAAGTTTGTTATCCGAACGCGCTACTACGGGTTGAGGCACACAGAAATTACCTCTGAAACATTGCTTTGGACCCGCAAAACGATTTACAGATTCTTTTATTGGAGCAAAATGAAGAAACTGAGCGACCTCGTGTTGGAGTAATCCGCTCAACCGACTTCTTGCACCAACCAACTTCTCAGACAGGCCAACACTAAAATTGTTTGCTTGTTATAAACAATAGGGGAAGCAGAATTTCGTTTTCTTTCATTTCTACGTTGAATTGTGGTCGTTCAATACTCGAAGATTTTCAGTAGTTGCCCGGTGGTAACGTCACCAAGCTATCATCCCGAGGATAAGTGTACGAATTCCACCACTACTGCCTGACTTTCGCCATTTGTGTGTTGAATGGCAGCCCTTTGATTGGCCGCTTCCCCCTCCCCCGCCCCCGCTTCCTGAAAATTGTATCATTCTGTATTCAATAAAATGAGGTAAATGAAAATAAAGAAAGAAAAGAAATAGACAAGGTTCCGGACTACGATTCACGAATACCTTTGAATGTGGGATTACCTCTGGCGCTCTATCTGTGGACACAGGACCAAATTGAGGGTCAAAGTTTAAACTTTCATCATAGGAATAACCTACAAGCTCATACTTTTCTCATCCCACAGGTTCGCTTTGTGGTTAAAATAGAGTAGCACATAAAATGTCCCATGGTATGCGCTCCTTTCATTGCGGCACTCAGCTTCACTTACGTTGGAATTTAGGGCCTGCTAATGCTTCATTCAGTCTGAGTTTGAAAAATTCAACGCTCGGCGTACAGACAACGTGTGACGAGAGAGAGAGAGTTTCAGACCGAACACACTCTGATTGCGAATGACTGATGCCGACATTCCAATTTGGCATTTTTGACCACTAGTTTGAATAGATGTCCTCTAAGATGAATGTGAATGATATTTTTAGCAGCGGGCGACACGGATGACTTGGGTTTTGCATTATTTGCTATACCATACTGTCTTCTCTTTTGTGCTGGTAATGATTGGAATATAAACTCGGGGACTGCAGTCTCTCCGTGTATGAACAGCGGTTCAACCTCTTAACCATTTCGGTGGTTATTCTTCGTGAACGCTCCAGCATTTTGCAATCGCGTTGTAGCCATTGTTTTCCATGTCTGGATAGTGTACTCTATGAGTGGGCTAATGTAGGCTGATAGCAGACGGGGGAAAAACGCTGACTCAAACCGGCCAAAGATCCGCTTAAGCAAGCCGACATTTTTTACTGCTGCGTTCGACACCCTGGCGCAGTTGAATGTGCATGTGGCAGTTGTTCAGTTCTGAGGAAATACGAAAGTCACCCCTTGTGTCGTAGAGATGGAACTTTAAACTTGGCACATTGAATTCGACGTCGTTCAGAAGAGACCAAAGATGAGCTGCTTTCAGCAGTTCCTGGAGTGCCAGCGAGCTCGTTTGTTGCGTCATTGTATTTCAAAGCTTGGCATTGTCTGCAGATAGTATTGATTTTGGCCTCATAGCCTTCGTCAGGCTGTTTATGAATGTTAAAAAATTCGCGGGTTATGTCCGTAGGACTGGAAAGCAAATCAGAAACACAAACCGATACGATCCGTTTTCGGAGAAGTGCTTCAGTCCAATCAAGTATGGGACTCCAAATACCGTAATTGTACAGTTTCCGCAATAGAAACTCGTGGTTCACCAGGACAAACGCCTTTTAGAATTCCAGAAAAATAACGTCTAGCACATCGTCGTCATCAACTGAACTTGTGCATTTGTCTTGTGTGATCAGCAGGATCGCTTAGGTGAAAAAAAACTTTGTGCTTTTCTAGGTGTTCCAACAGGGAATGTGCTACTACAAGACCCCATGATTTTGAACGACTAGCGGGATTGTTATGGCAACCATCTAATAAAATGGGTGAAATTATTCTCTGCCTCTATGAAGGTTGGATTGCAGTGTGATCAAATAACAATGGCTCAAAATATGTGATTTGCCAAGTAAATATCGGTGTGGGTGATTAGCTTTTGCACTCAGCGCAAGATCTGGTCTGATAGAATAGTTTCTATTTTAGGTGACAGACTGAATACAAGGTCACCGGTTGAAGCTGTTGGTTTAGTATTGCACTAAGAGACCAATAGGGATGTAGGTTGGTCAAACCGCGAACCAAACCTCAAATCACACATATTCTCAATGTAAAATGGTCAGAGCTTATACCGAAAGTGGGTGAGCAACTAATGAGCTCCAGATGGAGAGCGTCTTGGGTTTATAGCTTTTAAATAGCCAAGTATTGTGCTTGAACTTCAATTCTTAAAGCTGTTCAGTTATAATCATTGGTGTTCAAAAATAGTTGATATTTTGTTATCGGCATATAAGTGCTTTCAGATAAATTGATGACCTATAAAACGTGTGTGTCATAGTCCGCCAGAACCAGTGGAACCAAGGTTGTACATTACTTCTATGCACATGTTGGCATTTCTAACCCCTTTCATTTTTTCCGCTTTTAAATTTCCCCAGAGAATAATTTTCTCACTGATTTTCAGAAATGATAACTTTTGTACTGATTTCTTTTGAAAATGTCGCGGATCTAGAACGAACAGGAAGATCTCACTGTAAGTCTCACGGAGAAAACAAGAAGTTATTGATAGTACAGTAAATTGTTTTTGCTGTATTTTGTATTTGAATGGAAATCAAGGTGACCATAACGAGACGCTTTCAAATGGTGAATATGGGGTGATCCCCAGTTGGTTGGAAAAGAATCAATGCGAACAAAATGGGTTGATAGTGTGCCGATCACATGGAGATCAACACACGGAATATTGTACAAAACAAGTGTTGAATAAATTCTGCTCTTAAATTGGCATTCTTTACATGTATTCACACACTACGCACCTCTGTCTTATTGTCTGTCTTCCTATTCTTGCCCGCATGTTTATAGTAGTTGAATTACACCCAGATCACGGATTACGAATCTCGAACTGGGATACACGGGAGTCACTTGAGCACTGATTCACACTGGTACTAGCACGACAGTATCCAACGTATCCAACGACGCAAGTAAAAGATCACAGGGATAGCGGTTCGAGGTAGGTAAAGTCAAGTAGCTGCTTTATGCACACCGAAAGGTGGATATTCAGCGGCCACATAATCAACGAACAATTGTCGGGGAAAATTGTAGCCGAATTGTCATAAGTAAGCGGAAGTAAAAGCTAGTTACCATATGAGTGAGTTCAGTTCTGAAGTGAAGCGTTCTGGGCCGACAAGAAATCGGGCAAGATAAGGCAGCACAGAAGGTCGATAGGCGGTCGTACGAGCAAATATACAGTTATCGCGGGACCGGGTGGAAGAGGAGGACACATATTTAATAAGACCTTGGTGCAACGGATGTGAAGGGTTGTTTATAACTTTTGTTGTATGTTGTGAAATGATGAAGTGACAGAGAATTTCACGGTAAATCCCGCTACTTCTTGATAAATAAGCAAAGGATCTGGAAATCAATTTAAAGTTCTTCTTGAGAATCCCTAGACAGATTACAGTCTTCACTCAAATTCATATAAAGTATACTTTACACAATACTGCACTCTTTCCCTAGGCATGTTTTTTTCTATTGAAATACTATTCCATTTGTTTTAGATGTAAAAATGCAACCTCCTAGTAAGCGTTCATTGTTCATTTTATCTGTCATTACCACGGTTGTCGTGCAAGCGAACACTTGTTGAAGCATATCGCATAACTCAAAAAAGAACAGCTATGAAGTCATCCCAAAGGCGGAATGCGGCTCAACTCAGCGGTATAATCGAAGGACAAAATAGGGATTATACTGTTATAGACAATACCAACATGGTTTCCAAAGACGCTTAATTAAAACAAAACGTAATCCAACCTGCGTTATCAGTAAGATTAATTACAAACTAACGACCAAAAAACGAACAGGTTGCGTATGGCACTAATTGTTCTCTTTGAATTTTCAAAGTCTTCAGTTCACACAGGACAGAAAGGAGCATGATTTTTCCCACCAGATTGTTGTGATCGGATTCGCAGTTGACTAATTCTCACCATATCCCACTCATTCCTTCCTGTGGGCTGGTAGGCACACATGTGATGTTCTTCCTAAGCAAACATAATGTTGTCCATAGATGTCCGACACATATCGATCGATAGCTATGTTACCTTTGTTTTCATTTCAGTTCTTTCTCTCCAGTTCCTTCTTTTTGTTAAATGAAAATTCAAACAACTTTCAGGAGGGAGGGAGCGGACCATCAAATGGTTGCCACATATCCAAAAAATGGATCAGTAGGACAGTGGTTGCTGGATTCTAACACACGTGCTCCGAGATGATGGTTTGGTGACGTGAGTACAACGCCACCACCACCACCACCACCGACGTTTCGTTTCCGCCGAATTTGGTAAAAGAATCATTTGGATTGGTCGTCGAAACCATTGACATGATACAAGCCCTTAGGTCTGTACAGTGAAGTATTACCTAACCATTTCAGATTTGACGGTCTGGCAGAACAATTCGATTCGAACAGCGGTGAAATGGGGGGCCCGCGAGAGGAAGCGAATAATCTGGACCAGTCCGGACTGCGCACGATAACTCAGAGACCAATCGATATCGCTGTAATAGAAAGTAACTTGATACTTATCTGATATACGAAAAGAAGATCTATCGTTGTCACTTTATGGGTCAACAAATGAAATGGGAAATTCGCATCTATTATTTGTCAACCGTTTCGCTTTCTTATTATTCAATCCTTGATTCATCGCATTTTCATGTTCTTCGTTTTTACTTCCTTTTATTGAGTATACAAAGATACAGTTTTTCAGGAAGGGGGAAGCGGCCAATCAAAGGACTTCCATACAGCGCACATAATGGGGCAAAGACAGGCAGTGGTGGTAGAATTAGAACACACGTTCTCCGAGGTGATAACGTGGTGACGGTACCAGCGGGCCACCACCGCAATCCCTTAGGGATGTATTCTCAATTTTATGCACGTTAAAATTGTTCCGTAGCTCGAAGATACTAAATCACTTTTGATTTCTCTACGAAAAATGGCATTAGAGAAACAATGTATGTAACGTTGTTGTTCATAGACGGGTCATTCTGTGGCGTACTTTTCCACCGAGCCTGTTTATGTTAACAGGTCCGCATCTGGTCAATGGGTAGGCATACTACAGTCCATGTCAAGAGTTGTTATTGTTTTACCATGTAACCGTAGACACAGTTTCAGAAGAATCCCAGAATCACTGGTTACCCACTGGTTACCGGAAAGACAGAGAGAATAGATCAAAATTATTGCGCGTTTTGAGTTTTGAATTAGTCGTATCTTCCGGGGCGCGGAAATATACAAAGATTGAATATAAGGAACGTGGTTGGATGAAAACGGTATTCGAATTCATTGTATACTGGGGTCTGTCGATGGTTCACATAGGTCTGTCTTGGAAGTACTCCTGATCGACTGAATGGTCTGGAAGTTTGTTGAAATGCTCTCGGTGGGCTAGCCAGCTTCTATATACATTCGATGACTAAACCAACGCGTATGTCTGTTATCTGGGCGTCTGAGACACAGCAATCAAGAATGAGGGCCGGACTCACCGGTGCAGGAAATTGCTTAGGTCAAACACGTTCGCTTTGGAATCGATGGATTTTTTTATTTGTGTAAGCATCGTCAAACAACGGAAAAAAGCTTACGCTATGTAGTTCAAAGGTAATCGGATCGTCCATATCGGTTATAAATTAGCTTTATTCTCATCTGTGTTTTCTTATTTGGGGAGAACAGATCATTGGAAATTGCGCAATGCCCAGAATTACTGTGATTTGACACCTTGTTTCAGGTAAATCCACAACCTTGGCAATTCTCAGAGGTAATTTCAATGTTTGCACATTGTGTATACTCACACATTTGTTGCGCGCGGTGGTGATTCGGGCTGATCACCGTCCAGGCCAAAATTATCAGCTGATCTCGATTGAGATTGTGTATACTATTTGATATTAATTGATTTAGCCGCATTATTATTACTGTACTCAATAACTCTAACAATAAAAGTATGGAAACATTCAGTACCTCAATAAATGTGAGCAGATAGGTTGGAACACAAATACTGTCAGAAAAAATCCTTTTGTATACTCTCATCGGCCGCGTACGTATGCTAATAAAAATATTAGACAAATGAAGTGAATTCGGAAATCTTACGATGGACTTTGTTGTGCATTTGACATGTACATGGTTGACTACAGTCGGGCGAACGCGGTGGGGGGGGGTGGAGCTAGGCGTAAAGAGTATGCGTTCACGGGTTTGTTGTGAGCGTCGGATGATACCTCTGCTCTACTTGGTCGATGTTTGCCGAGATGATGACGTAACCATACTAAGGACGCATTCGTAGGGTGTATGTTGTGACCACTTGCAAACAGGTGGTGTGCGTCGGTCGAGGTCGGTCTGATCAGTTCAGTTTCAGTTTTCACAATCATCAGCCATGCGCCGGTTTTTCTTTTTCTGGCTGCCCATTTGGACCGAAAAAGAGTGGAATGAAGGTTGGAATGTTGAGAGCAGTCATGTTGAAGATAGAGAATACATATAGACTGGTATTGCGGGCATAATTGGTAGATGTATGAGCATCGCTGTTCGTGACACAGCCATATCACGCAGTGTTTCTAACACTCGTTTACCATGACCTGGGGGTCCCTATCCACGAAGTCTAACGGTACCTAAGTTATCCATTTTCCTAGTTAGGGCTTGCATGCCCTCATGCCAGTTCTTAGCTAGACCGCTCTTGACCGCTTTCCATCCACTACCTGCTTCGGCAAACATCACACTCCGTGGCAACCTATTTGGGGCAACACATATATTCCAACCAGTGTAGCCTATAGAGGTTGTCTACATGTTCCAGTACCTAGCACTCTCCGTCTACACTCAGCGTTGTCCGTCAGTTTGCCCCACCAGCCTCCCGCAATGCTGCGAAGACAGCGGTGTGTTCGAACACCAACGATCTAATTTGATCTTAGAAGAAAAAATGCCTCTCTTTTTGTTTCTTTTCTGAACTGAACGCAATATATAGCGTGAGCATTTGAGAAGATTAATTTCAAGCTGATCTACTGGTTATATTTTGAACTGTAGATCATTTATAGCAATCAAAGAGGTCTGGTTTATCACGTGATCATTAGTCTTTTGCGAAATCAAACCAAATATCAGAGATTTATTATGGGAATAAATAACAAGCTTATACTTTTCTCAAAGATTCTTCTTGTGGTTAAAAGACAGTGATGCATAGAATTCCTTGTGTAAAAAATGTAAAATGATACGGATTTCTTTCACTGCTACATACAGCTTCATCTATGCTGGAATGTAAGGTCTGCTAATGCTTCATCAAGTCTCACCTTGAAAGATTCAAGGCTTGGCGCACAGACGACATGAGGTGGGAGAGAGAGAGTACCAGATCGAACGCACTCTGATTGCGAATAATTGACACCGGCATTCCAATCGACATTCTGAGACTAGTTTGAACAGATGTCCTCTAAGATGAAGGGTGAGTGGTATGCTTAGCGACGGGCGACACGGATGACTTGGATTTTGAATTATTTGGTATACCATAATCATGTCTCCTCTGATGCGCCGGTAGGGATTGCGATATAACCCCAGTGACATCAATCTCTCTGCGTTACTTTATTCCGAATTTTACCTTCACCTACAAACAGTAATGAATTTAGACCCAGAGCCTTCGGTAGGTCATTTATGAATGTTAGAAAAAGTCGCGCGCCAAGCACAGAACCTGGTGGAACTGTGGTGAAACTTTCATAGGACTGGAAACCAATTCGGAAACACGAACCGATACGGTCCAATGTCGAAGAAATGCTTCGGTCCAATTGAGCATGAGTCTGCGAGTACCGTAATTATAGAGTTCCCGCAACAGAATGTCATGGTTCACCCGATCGAGCGTATTTTTTTAGAATTCCAGAAAAATAACATTTCCCGCGTCGTCGTCATCAACTGAACTTGTGCATTTTTCTTTTAAGATGAGCAAATTGGTGGTGTAGGATCGCTTCTGTCGGAATCCATATTGATTCGGTAACAGAACACTGTGCTTCTCTAAGTGTTCCATCAGGGAATCTGCTACTATGGCCTCCATGACTTTGGACAATACTGGAAGGAGGGTTACAGGGCGGTAGTTAGTGATATTGTTACGGTAACCGTCTATTTAAATGGATTAAATTACTCTCTGCTTCCAGGACGGTGGGATTGCAGTATGATCGTCGCGCCAATTGTGAATACGTTTGTATCAATAAAGCTTGTCTAGGAATTGGGACATATTTTGAATGAACATTCAATACATCACACCGGTGCGTACTTATACCATTCGGCATTCCCATCGAGTCCTATTTACATGCTAACGGGCAAGTCAGAAATACGAGCGGATTCCTTTTGGTACACGAAGATAAATGTTGCAAAGAAATTCGCTATACAAAGTGTAGCAAAACAAGTCTTTGCAAGCCTGTTGCGAAACCTAGCCCCTGTGGGGTCACGAAGTGATCAGAACTTGTTTGAATTAGATTACTTGCTACAAGAGAACAGTGTTGTATTGACAGACTATGCGCAAATGACAGTATGAATACGAATTTGTGTAGCGGAGGTAAAATAAAGGAACAGAGGATATGGAATTCTGACAAACAAAGATAGTCTAAAGAAATCCACACACGCACAACCGGTTTGAAAGATGCTCGGTTGTTCTCCACAAATACCTCAGATCCGAAAATGGATGGAAAAAAAATCCAGAATATCATCTTCGCAGTTACACAACTGCGACTGTTGGGGGGTACAATGTCTTTTCCGATGATTGCTTACTAAAATCAAGGTAAACAATCTCAGTAGCGTTGTAATATCCAATGACAACAGTAATGTATTGTTGTCTTATCTACGAAAGCGGGTAATTTTCTTAACATTTTCCTGATTTTCAGTATAAAAGATATTTCTTTTTATTGTGATTATTGAATGATCAAGCTATTGTTCCAGAAAGTCATATTTTGCATCTGTTATTTGTAGCTTCCACTTTGATTCCGGAGCGTACGTTATAATTTTGAATCTGCATCTCTATCGACTGTGAAATATTTTACTGCTGATGTAATTATTGATGTTTGATACACACTGTAGTAGTAAAAGCTAGTAGGGCTCAAAATTAGATAGGTAGGTAGCCGCATCGGATTTTAGCCACTCGATAAAACAGTCGTTTGCAACCCCTTAATAATATTTTGTTTCTTCGGCAGCGGATTATCGACCGAGTACAAGGCCATGTAAACTTTGGTCGATGGAAGAGCTCTATGTATCTAGTCCAAAATAATCCCTTATTATCGAAATCCTTGACCAGACAAGATTCATAGTATGATGGACATAACGAAACGCGGAATGAAATAACACCCATTGATAGTCACCGCACATTCGATTGTAATAGTTCAACGGGCGTTGGCGGTAGCCTAGTGGTAATGTTCACCTAGGAGTCCCGGGTTTGAACCGCTCCACACCGTCTGTCTTCCCTATTTCTGTATTTTCCCAGGCAGCCTTTGTATGGCTGTGGTCTCTTTCCTGAAAGATGACTGTACATCTGTATATATTCGATAAATTGAAAATGAAGTAAAAGGACATTTATAACGGATAGAAGAAAGATAATTAGAGTGGAAATCTCGTAAGTCGGACGAAATGCGCTTATCGCATCCTCTGAATGATCTGACCGGACGAAGTGTGAACACATCCCCGACCTCGATCAAGCCGAATGGTGCTCTCGAACGCGATGGGATAAGCATCTGGTCGTGCGGTCAATGCGCCCAGTCCCACCGGAACAGATGAATAGGTTTACACAGAATGGGGCTGCCCAGTCTGGCAGACATGCACGCATATACACATCCTCTACTCTCTGTCTCCGATCTGTAAATAAAGAGGTAACGTCGAATTACAATGAGTTTTGCCCTCGAGATTTAGGTCCATCACACTGTCTGCAAGATGAAAAGTTTCTCGTAGACCGTGTTCGCAAATTGCGTCTTACTAGCTCCAGTAAGCTTATCAACCACATCGCAACGGCGTGAGCCGAAGAGTTACACATATGTATAGAATGTCTCGTGGGCACACACGCTTTGTATTATTTTAAAAATACAATGCACCAATTGTTTCTATCTGCTTCAGACACCGTTATTCCGTGGAAATCGATTTTATATCGGAATCGTTTCATCCTTTTAGGTCGGGGTCTTTATAAACTTGATTGGTTCACTCAGTATTGCCTCCATCTTTTCTATGCAATCGGAGGTTCTCATAAAATTTCGATATCTGAAGCAACAAAGGAACATTTGATGCACTGACGGCCGATCGAATACAATCGACAGGTAACAACAATCGGCAGATTACGTGGACTTCCGATAGTACACAAAGTGCACGTTCCCACGGGATCACATACACAGCAACAACAAAAACAACAACAAATAAACAAACAAACACGCACTCTGTGTTATAACTGTACGCCCCTGATTAGGAAGAACACGTCACTGAACTAGAACGGGCTGACTGTACTTGTGACAAAACGTTTTACAGGGCCAGCATTTGAAATCCAGATCAGTGAACACATCGGGTTTGTCAATGACGACGGATAGTAAGCCGACCAGTCACGTGACATCTGATGCGAGTGAGCAGCGGCAGAATTTGAATTCGCACTATTCTTCGGGTCGTATATGACCCATAAGAATGGAATTTCTGATTCCCTGTTTGTTCTAAGTGTTAGTCCTATTTAATATTGTTTAATGGCGTGATTACGAATAAATGGAAATGAGCTTGTTTGCGACGATAGTGTTGTTCTCGATGCGTCTTGTGGGACCATAGAATCGGTTGAAAATTTATAGTTAATGTGGTGAACAATATTTGTTTTTCCTCCTAACAAGGTATCAATTCTAGTGGAAAAATGCACTGTTCACTCAGGGTTGGGTGATGTGAACTGATGTATGGTAGAACGGATGCAATCCGGTATCTTTTCTTAGTGGAATTTGCATTCTCAAGATGTTTTCTTGCAGAAATGTCTTCTCAATTGATATTCGTCTGTGTATTCTGTGATTTAACATTTTTAGTCAAAACACATGCACAAATAGAAAGTGAGTTTGTCTCTGTGTGTGGGCTTTCAACTATTATTATTTGAATTCAAAATATTTTCTCTTGGTTTTCTGTGGTTGTGACAACTGCCAGCCGTTCAGTTGAAGGTACACGGCATACCATAGGACCGTGGTATCCGCAAATGCACTTACCGATGTCTTTATTCCGTCCGCGAT
>UZAN01053363.1:0-10387 GCA_900618425.1 Echinostoma caproni
TGTTTGTTTTTGAATTGGATCAATAGACGTTTTCCCAGCCAGCTCGCCTTCTCGTTACACAATGACAAACTGAGAACCACACATACACACACACACACACGCACAACGGCCTGCTAATCAATTCGGTCCCCATCGTTCGGTAGGTCCACATTCATTCATTCAGACCTATTGGGGTAACACTGAAGAAACACTGTACAGACCAGGAACGAGCACAAGTTTTTAGTGCAAGCGGGTGTATGTGGTGAAGGTACACTTGTCCGGATAGTAGAGAAGAGGATAAATATGAGCTGGCAATAATCCTATACAGAATTGTTTCTTTGAATTGGTGTATTTGGAGAAAATACATAGGATGAGCTGATCACGGAGCAAACCCGCGCACAGATGTTTGAAAGACACGGTCATAAGTGCGAAATCTTTTGTGACCAGACTGGAAATGGGTAATGAAGACCCGGAACATCAAAAGGGTATTAGAGAGGCGAAACCAAGATATTTACTTAATGTAAATGTGTAGAGCACCTTACCCAAAGAGCTGCAAAAAGAAAATGCAGTTAATAATGTCAAGTGAACTGGTGACGATCAATGAAGTAGCTGATCAAAAACTCAACTCCACGATCAAACAGAATAGTGAATAATTTGGGCCACGTGAGATCATTAAATTTATTTTCGCAGACTAGAAAAAAGATTAGGAAGGCGCTTTTTGTCGGTAGCAAAAAGAATATAATGAGAAAGTATTACGGGAGCATCGAGATTGCAACGGGAACGATGATAGGTAAGGTGATTGAATTCTTCATCAAGGAGTGTGGGAAGAGATTCTATGTAAAAGAAGGTCTTAAAGGGTTTTAGGTACATGCCGTTGGACAGTTTAGTAAGCACTTTCTTAGGTAGAGCTGTGATGAAGGCCTCTCTCTAGCATTTGGGGATGCATTTCTTGCTAAATAATAATAATAGTAAATAAAATTATTTTAGGATTTAGTTGACTTGGCCATCTACGAGGGGAGAGTCAACTCGGATGAAGTAGAAACAGGAATAAGTGCCGGATCTAAGAGACTGGAACTGGAGGAACTGCGGCTGGGGGTTTTGACCTCTACGCTGGGCAAACGGACACTCTTGTCGTGGTCCCTATTTAACCTAAATGACTTTCATATGTCCAAGCCACTGTTACTATCAGGAAGTGGATAAGCACAATTGCCATAGGGGTCTATGTAACCCTGTCTTCATGGTTTTTGCGATCTCCTCAACAGCATGGTAATTTCACATCTAATGGTCGCGTTCGTTTTCCAGGCTAACATTTTATGGAATGGTTCTGAGCATTGATCGGGCTATATGCACACCATTTCCACCGTGAAAGACCGTTGGGACTATTTTGCAATAGTTTCAATCAAAGAAGCTGCAAATCCGGCCACGTAGGGGCGTGACATCACCATTCCTAGTTCGATGTACATCAAAGGTTAGATCCTAGTTTGTTGAACAAAGATATCGACAGACAGATGTAGCGGGCGGGCGGACGGACTGTTACGGACATTTTTCTTGGCCACCTAGAATAAGAAAAGTTGAAATAAAATATTAAAAATCCCTACTGTCACTACGTCAATGACAGCGTCGTCGCCATCATCGCCATGGAAAAAGGGGGGAAAATCGGCTCATTGACTCAACTAAATCCACCTTACTAGAATGTAAATTCACATCAAGACTTTAGATATAAGCATTAAACAAAGACCGACTGAATCGGTTATAAATAACGTGGGATAAACCATATATATATATATATTTATATGCATTTTTACCTCAATGCGATTTGGTATCGTTCACATAATATTTCATAGAGCATGGTCCATGGGCACATGACACTCCTAAGTGACGAAATCGAACTCATAAAAATGGTACGATTAGCCAGTCATGTTGGCCTGCTTTCAGCCAACTGTCTACGCACATTGAACAGGCTGGAATACTATGAGAAGAACACCATGCATGGAACTTTTCATAATTATGATGTTTCAAAGGGAAAATGTTTGATTATTGAATCTTTACAAAAGTCAGTTAGAAATGAGTGAATTATGAGCTGCGTTCACCCATTTCCGACTGACTTCAGTAATGATTCAAAAACGATACTTTTGCGCTTGAAGCAATATTTTTATGTAGATGTCATTGTATGATATTTTTCTTATAACGTTACAACCAATCTGTTGTGCGTAAACAGCTGAAAGGAAGCACGCGAAACTGATGGCCAATGCCAATTCCGCTCCCAATGTATCACTTGTTTTTTATTCCAACGAATCAAAAGAAGAGGATGTTTCTGATATTGGGTGTGTGTGACGACGTTGACTTGGTTAATCACTTCAGAGGGTGGGTGGGTCCGCACGTCGGTGCGAATCTGACTGAGGCTACCGGCTTTTTCACGATTCAAACAGGACAGTTTGGAGTGTTTTTGAACATTTGTTTTACAATTGACAGTTACTTCTGGCCACATGTACGTCAGCACAACTGTAGGCGAACTAGTAAGGAGTCTTATCGCCGAGTACGGGGTGATATCATCTGTGTGCGAAGCATTCTACGCGGTGACATGGGTCCAGAGTTGATGGAGTATTTCCCTCTGCGCGAGCAGACGAGAACTCGTGGACATGGACTTACGCTGTTGAAGCTTTCGTCCGTAGGATTACCTCTTCGGTTCCGGCTATCGCGAAGGGTAACCAATCTTTGGAACTCCCTTCCAGCTGACATGGTGGACGAGGTCAATGATAAGATGTTCAAGAGGAAGCTCGACAGCGTCCTGCGAACAATGTNGGTATACAGATCTATCATGATTGAGATCTTCGAGTCTGTGGTGATGAGGCTCATACGGGAAATTACCCTCTGCCTCTAATTGAAGAACATTGAACATTGAACATAGTAAACCGTGTTTACGACAGAACAATTCAGCCAAACACACTTACATTTGACCAAAGTGTATTCCGTGGGTAGAGGCAATAAGTATAAGTTGATCAACTAAGAATGTGCGATTCAGAGCTAGCTGAATGTTAGCGTATATATAAATGTTTCACAATGTGATCGCCTTCGATATAAATCGCTTTTTGGCTCAGTCGGAGATGGGTTATCTTTTTTGAGATTGTTCACCGTGGGCATCAGTGAATGTTTCCGGGTAATCGCTTCGTGGTAACGTTATCTTTAGGAATCCCTATTCTTCTTGGTTTCCTTCTAGAGAACAAATGTTTTTGATTTGATGAAACAGAGTATTTTTACGAGAACACGTTTGTAGGCTACAAACGAAAAGCTGGAGAAATGTAGATACTGATTGCTACATTTGCATTTTGGTTAAAATAACGCCGAAGTGTACCAACTGAACTCTTGTAAGTCTTGTATCAAAAAATGCGGAGATACCGTTGATTTTTCCCTCATGGGATACGGAAAATTGTAAATAAACAGAGTCAAATTGTTTCAAAAGGGATTCAAAATGTTCGGGCTTTGTAGGAAATCAAATATCATCAAAACAAAGATGGATTGAGAGATATTATGGGGGGGGGCGAGGGGCGGAGCGTTGAATCTTTTTCAGAAATGCATCGGTTAAAATTGAACTAAATGGACTCCCCATGGCTATGCCATCAATCTCGTGGTGTATGGTTTCTTTTTTACTTTTTTATTTGCAAAGCAACCAAAACAAAATTGATGAAATAAGTCAAGGCTTAAGCCACCTATAACCACAACCCTGACGTATATAAATAACTGGAATAAATGATCACATTAGCCTCATCTTGGTGATTGACTCTAACTTAATTCGTTGGTTTGAAATTTTTCGTTTTACTTTGTTATTAGCAATTTTGTCTTCGTCTTGCCTCCTCATTTAATTTACCCCTTTGCTGCAAGATGAAGTTGTACAGCAGCAACGAAGTGATTATTGACACTTTGATTGTTTTTTCGGAATTTTTGACGGGAAATCAGTGTTTTCCATTCCCGGTGTTCTGAGGAACTTAGCATGGACTCTGTGAAAATCAGCAAAAATACATACAAATTGAAGATTGTTCGGGTTTAACTGGGAACCTGAAAGAAATATTAAAACGGTTACTGAATACAGATGGATGTTCCAATAGTTGGAAAAATAATAGACCGGTAAAGGATGCGATGTTCAGACTGATAATAAAAATCCAGTGGACTCAGATAAAGACTAGGATAGATAAATAATCTCTGAACTGACTCGTATCTGTGATTAATAATCTAGCGTGTTGACCCTATCACCGCGCGTGGTGCAGGGGACAGGGCGATCAACGCACAATATACAGCGAAGTCTTTCAGACTGGTGATATCCTCCGCTGAAGTCATGATGGAGTCCACTTTCTTGATTTTAAAATGCACTTGATTGATTGCACATCTCCAAACTGACACCGACTGGGTTTAGTGATGAAACATTATTGCTCACGATGCAGGCAGGCAATTTTAGAAGGAAAGAGGTTCCGTAAGATCACTTTTGGCCGACTTCTACTACCCGTCTATGTGAAAATCCATTACGTATTAGTGGTAGATGCCATAAATTTTTGATCCCGTCGCAAAATATAGGGCATCAATTTGTTTGCACAACACTGTTTTCCTACTGACCATTAAAAATTAGATGGTTTTAAAAAAGTGAGCTTTTGTGTGGCGTAGATTTTTTTCTGAAGACAAAAGTCGCGCAGTCAAATTTGTAGGTTTCGCGAGGTCCGAATTTACCATGGCGACGAGGTGGGGTGTATCTGTGTATGTGGTTAGGGATGTGGGGGATAAGGGGCATACAGCAGAACATCCGCAACAGTAATGCCTCATCCATAACATTCTCTTGCTGTCTTCCCAAATTTGGTCAGTCTACAATTGCTTTGACCATGTTCCCCTTCAACAGCTCTGGGAAACCAAACGAATTGCTTGTCTAATTTTTACCATATGTTAACTGACACCCGGAACGCATTGTATACCATATGATAAACATTATTACCTAGTTGTCATCAATTATCCGCAAATGTATGAATGCATCAGGCCTCCACCATGCAGAGCTCACAAAGTTTGCGCAACACACCGATCAAAGTTCGTTTTATCAGACAAGCGCTTGTGGTAAATGGGCATCCGGAAAACCTTCTGTTACTTTTATAAAAAAAGAAACAAAACAATAAAAGCAGCTGTAAAACAACTTCAGACGATAGACTGAAAACAGATGTTCATCATCTTTTCTTTACCTGATGACCAAGTGGATTCGCGAAGCAAAATAAACACACCAAATAAATTTCCACCGATGGGATCTATTTGACAGGAAACTAGGAATTTGCTAGGCAACGGAAAGGGCACTCTTTTGAATCCATTCAAAAAGGTCTTATCATTCACGAAATCCCAGATTTCGTGAACCTGTTCAGCCACCGTAATTGGAACGTTTTCATAAAAATCCAAACCGAAAATTCATTTGGGTGACATAAGACATCTGTTTGATTGAAACTAAGGCAGGCATAGATAAAAAGATTCCCGAATCATTTATTCCGGGGCCTTTACTGACCAAAGGTTACCGCTTCCATCTGACCCAGCTGTGCCGTTTGGTGCAGGATATTTTAAAACCAAAGTGATAACCTTGACGATGAACATAGCACAAACAAAACTTTACTAGAGTCTAACAAATGACGGGCAATCGCACTAGATGGTAATTTTCCTCCGCGAAGACCAAGCTGTTTCGGAATAATGTTCACACATTCTGGTTAATAAGTGACGTTCTGTCCTTCCGACATACCGCTGACCGCAAGTACATTGAAAATTTCTCTATGTACACCATTTTGGATAGTCTCATCCTTGTGTGTCGAATCAAATTCTCTAAATTCAGCCGCGAACTGTAGTGCCGATATCGGAGTGAGTTGCTCAAGGATCTATCGAAATCGTTATCAGGGGCAGTTACCACAGATGAGTTTCCAAAAGAACCCAGAAGGTACGTCCATAATTTATCGCAATTTGCATTGAATCGACTGCAACTGGAAGCTTTATCACTGGGTTTCAACTTTTGTGTACCCGATAAGAAGCCTCAGAGTTTCGAAGTAGATGCAGAGTTTTAGAACCTTGCAGACCGGTTAAAAGAATTAACACCATGTACAACTGAATCAGGAAGTTGTTTAAAAACAAGACTTGTAGACTTGGCTCACCAGTTCCGTGTTTCCCAAACGCGCCATCTTAACCTACTGTCAAACGATCACATTAAAGTGATAAAAGAACTGAAACGGAACAAGTCAACTTTGCTTATGAAAGTTCTGGAGTTATCATTCTCAATAAGGAGGATTATGTCGAACAGATGGAGGGAATACTTATGGATCACACTCGTTTTCAATTTGATCCAAAAGCAAAAGACAAAACTGAAACTTTGGAAAAAACAGTCTACGCTGCGTTAAAGCGACTCTGGAAGAAAGATGTGATCAATACAAACACGTTCGGTAAACTGAGACCTCGGGTTTCACATATAGCAAGAATGTACGGATTGCCGAAACTGCACAAACCGGGGATCCCATTGCGACCAATCCTATTGATGGTTAACTCTCTCCAACACAAACTTGCACAATGGTTGGCGAAGCTGAATGTTCCAAGTAGTACCAGACTGTGCAAGTTCGGACTGAAGGATACATTCCAATTAACAGAAGTAATACCAGACGTTGGTTACCGTAATTGTTTTCTCGCCTCTTACGATATTACTTCATTGTTTACAAATGTCCCGGTCGGGGAAGCTGTGAACGAAGTATGTAAACATGCCAGTGAAATAGGTTTCCTCGCCAGTGATTTGAAAACCCTATTGGATTTATGCGTCCGCGACGTACAGTTTGTTTTCAATGGAAATATCTAAAATCAGGTTGATGGTGTAGCTATGGGTAACCCTTTGGGGCCAATTCTTGCTGATATCTTCCTGTCAACACTAGAAAACAAACCGGAAGGTGATTTGAATTCAACCCTACTTTATCGGCGGTATGTTGATGACACACTAATTATTGAGCGCAACGAAACAGATATCATGGCATTATTTCACAAGTTGAACTCATTGCTTCCCAACATCAAACTGACATTAGAATGTGAATCGGAATCGAAACTTCCATTACTTGACTTACTACTCAATCGGATGTCAGACGGTAAGCTACAGACATCTATGTACCGAAAGCCTACATGGACAGGACAGTATTTACACTTCAGGAGTTTTTGCCCTGTGGGATACAAGCGTGGTCTGGTACGCACCCTGTTTCACAGGGTTCGCCGTCCAGCCAGATGAACTGGACCGACTGACCAATACCTTGATAGACAATGGTTATCCCATTGCATTCATCCACAAGTACACCAAGCCTATTTCCCTATCGGCTAAGAAGAAAGATGTCCATATGGAACTGCCTTTCAATGGAGATGATGTAACAACAAGGATATATCGACGTTTAACACACGCCGTCGAAAGGACGTACAATGCCGCAAAACTAATGATTGTCTACGAGACGTTTCGTTGTCTCACACGCACTAATCTGGATCGAAAGGACGTCAGTGTTACCTCCAACTGCATCTATTCATTTCAATGTACTTGCGGTCAGCGGTATATCGGAAGGACATAACGTCACTTATCAACCAGAATCTGTGAAAATATTCCGAAACAGCTTGGTCCTCGCGGAGGGAAATTACCATCTAGTGCGATTGCCCGTCATTTGTTAGACTCCGGTCACCACGTAGACGCACCCAAAGCGTTTCGAGTCATTGCGAGGCCTCGAAGTTCACGAACTTTGCGACTCTTAGAAGCGATAATTATTCATCACTTGAAAACCTTGTAATTTGTGTAAAATGACTTACAATAATCAGTTCGTTAGTGCAGGCATTAACCAACAATCCGGCGCACTCCTGACGAGACTAATCTTTTCTTTATGCTGTTGAACCCTCATTTGTTTTATCCATCTAAGCGATGGTATTTTTCATCTTTTTCTGTTGCATAAGGAAATTTCTGTTGTGTTGACACAACTGAGAACAGAGTGATTGGAATAGTGATTTTAATTCATACAGAAACCACAGAAATGTTCACTTCTTTAGTGACTCTTTGCTTGAATCAGCAAATGATCTAACAATTATTTCATTCAAGAGAGGTATTTTTGAAAATTAGCTGAGTCGAATTTGATTGTACCTGGAACCTTGTTCCATTCTGTTAAAGATGGTCCAATTTTCAGAGGCATTGCTAAGGTGAACGTTGGTGAGAGGAACTAAGTCCGGGAAGACGGCTTCTGGAAAACGTGTTTGTACGCCTGTCACAATTGCACAACTGTTCTGTTTCATTTTTTTGGGTTAACATTTACAAATATGATTTCTATGCTAGTATGCACAACCAGTTTGTGTTAGCACGCAAGTAAATGAATGCAGAGTGTATGAAGACAGGTGGTGGGGATGTTGATATGAGAGAGAGAGAGAATCGATGAAATACCTGTTGGCATACTGGTGGCATGTACATGGAGCCTGGTCGACATCAACGCAGTGTTCGATGGTACGTGTCAAGGTAACTTACAACTGACTTAATTTGACGCCCCTGTTCTCCACTGTCCTATCATTTGGTCCTTTTCTTCAGTGACCGTTCTCGTAATCGGACATTAATCACCTTCAACAAGCGGACACGTATGCACATACGCACGCACACACTAGTAATGGGATTAGCTATGTTTCAAACCTATTTCGTTCCTTAGACAAACAAGAATACCCGATGGAGGATGTTACGAAACACGGGGCTGGAAAGGGCATTAATCGATGGAGCGGTCATTTCATGTTGTGATTTTCCACTCATGCATGGTAGTTGCTTTGGGAATTTACCCACTTCATCTGCTTAATTGCATACCCGCATCCGGTTAATGAGACTCGCATTGTAACAAAGCGGAGAAAACGCGTTCTTTACAAAAAATTCCCAGTCACTCACAGTCTTTTCCGCTGATGACACAAATGTTCCAGTACCGGAAACGAATTGGAATGCCAAAAAAATGTACTTCACCGGTGGATGAATTCATCTATTTCTCATCTAGTTTACTCCAGACTTTCATTCTCACTTGAAGCCTTTATTCCAATGAAAGTCATCGATTTCAACCACAAAGCAGATGAATGTGAGTGTCGAAGCGGATGCTGAGAAATAAACAGATGCAATATACACAATAGAACGCCAACTTTTGTACTCCAATAATTACCCGATTGAACAAGTTTTTTAATGAACGAAAATTCAGCACAAATGAACTTTCTTTGGTCCACTATCAGTTGAAACGATTCAGAAACTTGAGCTCGAATTACGTTAGAATTACGTTAGAATCACCACAGACAGTACTTAAATTCCATCGAGTAGGGACAATCATTCGCACGATACACGCTGAAGTATGATTGAAAATAAAACAGTCCGATGACTTTTGTCCCATATAACATCAAACGTTTCGAATTTGTGTATAAAGCTAATTGATTTTAGGGACATTTGAACTTCACTTCGATTGAATAGACCACACGATCAAGAATTTTCGGAAGGAAGGGGCGGTCAATTAGTAGGATGCCCGGGGGATAAAAAAAAGAGTAAGTCAGCAATGGAGGATTCAAACCGCTAACTTCCGGGGCGATGAGTGGATCACCCCTATGCCGTTTGATCGTCGTCACTTAATCTGCCATTGTCCGGGTTGGTAATGCTAGGAGGAGGGNAGGAGGGGGGGAGAGAAGCAAATGCAATCTATGTCCCACCCTGAACTGTAATGACCGATTTTGCGGTTTACCGTCTCCAAAATGTTGCATCCAAATCGCCAAACAAACCAGAATGATCTGATTTCCGAAGCAGTTTAGCCATTTTGCAAAATATCGTTCCACCTAAGAACAGGAGATAGGGAGTTTAATTCGTTAGTTATGTAGGAATCGCGATTAGCGGTTATTTTTACAACCCATGTTAGGAACCGGCTAAATCAACCCCGCTTTAACGTGTTTCGCTCTTCTCTGCTGTACCACATCTCTATTGTGTCCACAATATACGTAGACAGTCATTAGTTTAATGTTCCAAATATGTTCTACCGGTGAGAAAATTTTATAATTTATCAAAATAATCTATTCTCACTGGTACAGTTGATGTTTCGTCCTTGTGACGCCTCCAAAACCACTTACATGTGACATTCAAGTAGACACTAATTCCGTTGTTGGCGTCAATATTTGCAATGATGATGAAAACAATTTATCGCGAAACCCACTAAAGCCGCCCGGAGGAGTAAGCAAAATTTAACGTCACCACCGGTTGGAATGCATTCATCCTGTGGTTGACAAATAATTCTAAAAAATGAACAGTGCAGTCATGCTACCTCATTCTTTAGGTTGTTTTGAGTGTTTTTCCTTCCCTTTGATAAGTTGTGCAATCAATGATGCTCCAGTTCGAATAAATTAAAATACC
>UZAN01053369.1:3260-16611 GCA_900618425.1 Echinostoma caproni
AGGCGCTTTGTCGTATGGGAGCATGTCGCGAGTTACGAGGGAAGGGTGACCAGCCGCAACCCTAGACGCCCACCCCAGATCATATTGGGGCTTTCGGATGCCCAGAACGTAGAAGTTTCAACAGCCCAATCTGGTCGACAGTGAACATAGGATTGACCCAAGAACAGCACACTTTTTACTTTACCTCTTCCATCCATTTATCGTGACCCCATTGCTTTCTGTCAACTGAAAATTTCTCACACAATTATTCAATATCAGCTTAGGTACTAATCTATGGACCAATAGAACTATTTATGTAAATACCTGGAGCGATATATAGAAAAGAAACTTCATCACGTTGCCACTTTGTTCTGATGCATTGATGGGGAGTATCTTACGACTCTAACTTTGTGTCAGCTTGCATTCTTCGAAAGAGTGTTTCTAAACCAGAGTATCCTTTTGTCTGTTTCACATGACTCTATTTTAATTCGCCCACAAACCTACCTTTTTCAACCCTGTTTCTTTTTACTCGCAGTGTTCACTCCGTTTCATCCTCATTAAATAACTGTCCTGTCATCGTCCGTTTAATTTTCTCTTGATTAGGCCACTGCTTTTGGATCACTTGACCACGGCATTCTCATTCAACGTCTTTCCGATTGCAGCCTGGTACCTGAGTAGGAATCAGTTACTTCTCACACAGGACGCAGTGGTATNTGCTGATCACGTGGTGGTCGGCTGTCCCTCGACTGATCCTGACAGTTTCCGCCACCTTAAAGATGGTCTAAATCCAAGTTTTAGTTGGTCTACTTTGATGAGTCAACCCACCCAGGTGAAGCGATCCAAGCGCCTAAGTATTACAGTTTCTGTACAACAAATCATCGGCCAATCGTGCCGACAAATCAGAAGTCGTGCGGTTCAAACAGAAGTTGTATGACATCAAGAATACAAGCAGTCCATTGGTGAATACCTGTTTGACCAATAAACTTCCTTTTTACATGTGACCCTTTTCTTGCTTTCCGGTGATGGGGGAAATTCCAGCGTGCAAGTGCTAGTGCGATTCAGCGTTTCCGTTGCGTCAGTGACTCATAATTTGTGCCTACTTCGACTGCTACATCTACTCCCAGATATTTGATGCTTGATGTTGATAAATGCGTACATGTTCCTTTTAGCCTATTAGCAAGTACCCTTTTTAGCAAACAGGCTGTGAACTTATTGTTGATGGTCATACCATTCACAAAGCTTTGTCACATAACGTCTCTTGGTCCAAGCATGTTGAAAACATTTACATCAGGGTTCGTTGATTGTCCTCTTACACTTTCAGATTTGGAAAGCTCGATCTTTCTTTAAATGTGTTAGTTGAATTTGGGCCAGCCTGAGTGGTTCCTCATTGGTTTTATCTTTTCCCCGGTTTAGTGGAGAAAAACTTCATTCTTCTCTCCAGTTCTCTCTTAAATTTCAATCCGCCTACGCAGTGACATTTCCAAGACCGTTTTTTGGTTGATTTTATTGCGTGCAAGCATTTTGCTTTTTGTGATAGATTGATCAGCCGTACACTGTCAAATGAAGAAAACTGTCTACATGCCCATCTCAGTAAATCTGTCTCAACCGCGTGCACGTTCCGAATTTAGGATTTCTTGTGCACCGTGAACCACCACATGCCGAAACAGCATCATTCCTCATTTCGCTCGTATCGTAGTAAACAGAACAACTATCATTGCTGACTTGAAAAATCACCTGTCACATTAGCTTTTTTAACGCATCCATTTATTTATTTTTCATTTTAATGTTAGATGTTAACCGTTTCTTCACCGTAACTTTTTGAAATTGCGAAAAAGTCCACCCTATAGGGTGAATAAAGCTTAACGCACACCACACTTAATAGTACCCTATGTGGCTAAAACAAGCGTAGTGCATGTGCTGACAGAAAGTAAGACCCAAATTGTAATGAACGTTAATTAACTATGAAGGTGGTTGGATGATGAAATTAAATAATCCAATGTGAACGAAAGTTTTTGTCGCGGAACTAGTTTATTCTTCAATATGAAAGCCGACCAAGTGCAATCACTGTTAGTGCTCTTCAATAGGCCATTTTTAAAACGAAATAGGCATGCAATTTGAAACGCGCTTTCTCGCACATTTATCCTTTGTTTGACGGGGTGGTGGTGGTGCCGCAGTGGTTTAGTCGATGTCACCGGCGTGCTTTGGACCCTATGGTTCAAGGTTCGAGCCCCGCTGTCGCCGCCACCCGAATTTGGCGATAGGTAGCCTTGCTATCATCCGGTTCCATACCACGCCTAACGGGGCCTTTTTTGGTTCTCCACTCCAAGTCCCGGGCTCATACTGCCGGTTACCACCACTGAACAGCAGGTCCTCGTGACTGTTGGAGTTCCATCCCGTCTGCTGTTTGTCACACTTAGTTGTGTAATAAAAGCAACAGAATAATTTAAGCACACATTATCAAAACGGCCGTCTGGTAGTCTTTCTCTGACAAGGCTCCAACTGAAAGGAATATGTATTTTTAGGATCGAACATGCCCGGCTTCATTTTCAGATGCGATCATAACTAGGTGGGAAAACGTGGGAAGAAAACGAAATGGGATGTCTGTTGACTTGAGGTCACGTGACCAAATACACCCCACAGTAGCGATAAGGTAAGTCATTTTCAACGAACCGGTCGTGATGTGTGCTGTGTAATAATTGTCGGTGTTTATATAAAATATATCGATTCCCGGTCAGGTTTTGCCTGACATGTGTTGGTTTTCGCGTAACGGGAACCAATGGATCCTCTTTCTATTACTTGTTTCTGACTTGGTGACTGTGACGCGCGCACACACACAAGCACAGGCAATCACGGATCGATGTATGTGAACGAGTAAAGGAGTAAACGGAGAAACGTTTCGTTGGTCTAAGTTTAATTTTATTGGTAATGTGATGCCAACTGACACGGAACTTGGTTTGTGTACAGCCAAATTATCTAAGTAAATTACTGATTATAACTAAATCTAAACAAATTCCTTCCGAATTTTCAATTCAAGTTGCTCCCGTTGATGGGAAATCACCCACATAGCAATAAGATAAATGTGTCGATCGAGAGGAGTTTTTTCCATACGCTCACACAAAGGTTTCAAAGACTTCTTTCGGCATACTGTGTTCAGCCTCCTGGCGAACGATCTCTTTTCTTTATTCCACTTTATTGATACAGAGATGCCGCTTATGATGATCAATCATCAATCATGAAGCTCTTTTTGTTAATGCTTTCACTAATTGTTGTCTTTGTAATTCTGTGCGAATTCAAAGACATATGGGTATGTACTGTTTATTAATTTATTATTCCCATAGCCAAGTGGCCGTCTGGTTCCCGGGGGGTGGGTGAGAAATTTCTGGCTTCCTAACCGAAGGTTTGGTCTTCATCCAAAAGTTACCCAAAAATAATGCTACTGGACTTCTCGTTATACGATGCATTGGGGGTAGGAATTTCGCTTCAACTTCTCACTCTGTCAGCACGATCTATGTGGTGTTATAAAGTAATTTTGTTTGACTTTTGGGACAAAATAGGTATATCGATTTTCCTCATTCGCTGTTCATTTCGTTTGATTTTATTGAACACATATTTATATGATTAATTATCTAAGAGCGGCCATTCTAATTATTTTCAAGTCCTACAGATAGACGGGGAGAAAATCGATCGGCGGCGTCAGTGATGGGATTTTGGCAAACCGCTTGGATTTTCAAAGTTTATTGCCCAACCACCATTATCGTTTAGAGGTATATTTCACTGAATAACTTAGTTTTTATGTTCTTCGGTTGACTGTAGCTCATACCCTGATCCTTTTCTTCAGTTCCTAGGAGCAATTAAAAAGCTCTGTAATCATTCTAAGATCATGTGTTCGTTGGGATTGGGGGAAATTCTCGCATTGATCATAGTGTTTGTTTATCTGTCAAGTTAAACCATACGTCTAGCTGCAGGGAGATTTATGAATAAATGCGTACCGTTTGCAGGTTTTGTCCATTTATGATCAAGCGGCGGATAAAAGCCCGGATCCTTATTCTCTCTTGGGTATAAATAGACAAATGCCTACGGATTTTGTAAGTCTCAGCATTTTTCCGTGAAGCGCATTGACTGGAAGCGAGAAACTTCGTTTACCATGTCATAGTAGTTGACTCTCTCCCTCCCTCATCACGAATGGTGGTAGACAGCATTGCTGTCGTCCGGTTCAATGCGACGCCTAACCCAATGGGACCGTATGTGGTTCGCCACTCCAAGTTCCGAAGCTTAGGCTACCGGTTTCCATGAGGGAGCAGCAGGTGTTCGTGACTATGGGGTTCGCCCTGTTTGCTGTTCACCACACAAATGTATGTAATAAAAAAAAGTCATTCGTAGGTGGACGGACAAGGAAACTAATCGAATGTCCAGTTTGAAGTGGTAAGATTATTGATTAGATTGTTTGTTCATTTCCCTGCTCCGGTCATTCTGTTTTCATCTGCCGAGGGACTATGCAAAAGACAGCCATAGAAAGAGATAGATGAACCTTATGCAAATGTTCTAACCGTGTATATATAACAACAACGGGTAGTTTAGGAAAGACGACCGATTCACCTTTCCTCATTGTCCCGAAATTTATTTTTTCCTAGTAGTAGTCTAAAAGTGAAATTTTTTATTTATCTACAATAGACGTAGTTTCGTGTGATCAATTCTGCATTCTACCAAAGCCGATTTTTGTACTAGATTGACGAAAATGAATTATTTTTAGCTAGTGAGTTACTTTCTTTCTAAAAGACGACAATATTCCATCGAAAGCCGGTGCCACTTTTTGAGTCAAATCCAAGCGAACAAATAACCAGCTAATCTCTTCGTCAGTTTTCTTTTTACGCGGTTGCATCAGATTTCAAACACGGGATGCATGAAGGATACCAATTGCGTATACATTTGTGTTTTACTCAACGCTTGCCTACCATTGTGTCGAAAATTATTCCGTGTTTAATTACAACAGGTTGTCTCATCTAGAGTACTCAGACGACACTGTGCTGCTAAGTGATAACACGGTTAAGTTGCAAGCCTTTCTGGATTGCTCGAATTCCAGTGTATGCATGTTCGGTATGCGGTTTGCACTTTCAAAGTGTAATATGTTACTTCAAGACTGGGTTGGTTCAGCCCCTAGCCTCAGCCTGATTGGAGAAGTAATTAGAACAAGTGGATAAGTTTTGTAATTTGGCCGGTGGACACATCACGGATGAAGTGTCAGCTCGCATACAGAAGACTCAGTTGGCATTTGCGAACTTGAGACAAATGTGGCGCCGTCGCGACATCCGGCTGTCTGTGAAAGATCGAGTATATGCCTCGACAGTTCGGCCAGTCCCGCTATATGGTGCGAAACTTGGCCATTTAGAAAACAGGATAAAGACAGATTGTTGGTGTTTGAACACCGTTGTCTACGCAGCATTGCACGAATCTGGTGGGGTAGTCGGATGAGCAATGCTGAGGTTAAGCGCAGAGATTTGGGTATACGCGGTCGCCCACTGGAGCAAGTGGTCGACCTCCATAGATTACGTTGGTTGGGACATGTGTTACGCATGTCACCAGATAGATTACCACGGTGAGCGATGTTTGCCGAAACAGACACCGAGTGGAAAAAAACCAGAGGTGATCAAGCTAAAACCTAGTATGAGGGTATGAAAACCCTAACCAGGAGTCTGGGTCACATAGGTCCTGTTAGGCTCCCTGGGTGGGGACCTCGAGATGATCGTACCTGATGGTTCGAGATACTGAGTGATATGGCTGGATGACGTAAACAGTGACGTTCGTGCATCTTGTCAATTTCTCTGCAACATTAATCCACTGAAATCCCAAGTTTTCTATTTAATCCTACTTTCAACCTTTCCTGCTTTTCTCCTAATGTTCATCCAAATGGGCAGCCAAAAAAGAGCAACCAAATCATGGTTGATGGTTGTACTACTAACTGAAAACTGAAACGTTGTCAGCGTTTCGATTCAATCAGAATAAGCCAAATCACCTAAAAAAAAGGTAGAACACGCTAGGTTATTCTGTTAGCCCTCGAAATGCATGTCTCTGTATTTATATAACTTTTGTAAGCATATATTCTTACATTTCAGTTAAAAATGTACATTGTTCGTCACGCAGAATGAAAAACTACTACTAATAATAATAACGAGAGGTTAAGAATGTCGTTAATGTTTGTTTCATTTACAAAACTTTTGACCAGGTTCGTTTGAGACCTGTTCCTTTTTGGTAAGTAGTCGAGTCAGGTAGGGTACAGGGGAATTTTTATAAATGTTAATCTGAGAGGGTAGATGTCGAAATGAGGAGCGTGTGGACCAATAGGAACGACAAGACGATAGATCAGGGTGGAGTGGAGGAAGAGCGTCACCTAGAATCTCATGAACAAATTTAAAACAAGAGTTGATGTGACCATTAATGAGATTTGTGATTAATGAATCGATCCGAATCAATGATACCCGATTGGTGATCACCAAACCACGGCGAATTGTTTTGAAGTCTTGTTTTAAATGACTGGGAAACCCTACAGGGAAGCGATAGAGTAGAATGGGTAAAACGCGTTGATGAATAAAGGATTACAAGACTGACTGTAGGTTTCGGAATTGCCTGAGTTTGCGTAACTGAAAAGACAGGCGTCTCAGTTTTCCCATATAGTTGTAAATATGTGTAGACCAATGAAGATTGCTGTCGATGGTGACACCCAGGTACTTCACTGAGGTCATTCTAGATACAGGTTTATCGTTAAGAATGGCAAAGTCCGTTGGAAATGAGGAGCCGGAAAGACTGATATCTTAAGACTGCGACCAGATTGATCAGAAAACTGTTGGATGTGAGATAGATTTTCAGTAAAAGAATGAAAGTCCGAGGAAGATGAAGCTGTCTGAGACAAAACTACATCATCAGCATACTTTTGGATGTGCGCAGGGAGTGGGACAGAAAGATCACTAATAAAGGCAGAAAAAAGATATGGAGATAGAACAGCACCTTGAAGAACACCAGAATTAATAACAAGAGGTTTTGATGTCCTTCTTCATCAGTTGGTTCACTAGACCCTCTCTGTGAAATAGTCAGCAATCTATGAGAGCAGTTGTTTTGGAGTTCCAAAAGATTCAAGTTTGAAAAGAAGAGATGATCGGGAAACAGAATTAAATGCAGCCGAATAGTCAAGAAAAACAACGGACAGACTTGACTGAATTGTTCATTGACTTGCTTACAAATGCATTAGAGTGAACACGGAATCCGATATAGATTTGTTTGTTTTATATGCAAACTGAAGGGGGTCATGGGGAATTGTGGTGTCTGACTGCAACCGACTCAGGATGGCTTTTCCAGTTAACTTTAGAAACCTTGAGGTCAGCGCAATAGGACGAAACCGTTCCGTAAAAGCAGTTGAGGACGTGGACTTGGGGATCGGAATAATGGTCACTGGACGCCAAGAATCAGGACTCCGCCGGGAAGATAGGAACTCATTGACGACGGCTGTCATCATATTGGTTGTGGAAGCTGCTCCAAACTTCAGAATTACGGGAGGAAGACCATCGGGGCCTGCAGCTCAGGATACTGCAGAATCGAAGAAGCTTAAAGATTAAATCATTGGAAAAAGACATTGAACTGGATTGATTCATTGAATAGGAATGAGGGAATCTGGCTCTCATTTGACGGATAGATGAAAGCGGCGTTAAGGCTGTTGACATCTACAGAGAGAAGGCGAATACCTTGCCATAAAAGCCTGATGTTCTTTGTTCACAGAATTTAGGCGACGAAGACTGCATATTGATACGTTATCCCGGACCTGATTAAATCAGAGTAGTGCTTTACAGTTGATGTATGGCGAGATTTTTAGGCCATTTCTCTCACCTTCTCAGTGATGTCAAAAAGGGCTAAGTAATTCTACCGTTACAGATAAACAGGGTTGTCACTGGACAACACAAGTTAAAGATCGATTTAATCGTTTTAGTGGACAGATTGACACATTTAAAAAGCGAAGGACAAGAACCAAACCAAGACTGAACAATCACAATAGAACGGTTGAAAAGAAAGATACGATTGGGTAAAAAGTCTTTTAGATGAAATTTTATCTGAGAAGAACGTATGAATGCTTGATAAGCAATGCGAGAGTATACTTTTGGTCTAACATGGTCCACCATGGTCACTGGTGGAAACCGGGACCTTTGGTATGAGAAAGAATAAGTTGGGATGGTTTGTGGTTGCTCCGTCCAGCACAGGACTACCTCTGGTAGGAGAATGAGAAAGGTCAGACAGACCGAACCGAAGCAGGGGAGAAATGCATGCGTGATTGAACTCACAAACTAGTGAGTGAAGATTTTCATTTAATAATGAAACTAGAAACGGAATATAGGAATTAAAGAAAGCAGAAATTCGGGTCCGAGTACACGAGGGAGATATATACACATTGATGATTGTACTTTTGTGACGAGAGAATTTAGGGTGACAACGGACAGACAAACAGTCAATGCAGTTTTCAGAGTAGTCAAATATAACTTCTGACTTGCCACACCAGGAAACATTGATGTAAGTAGCCACACCGCCTCGGTTTTTTTCCTAATTCACTGTCTATCCTGCTGGAAGTAATCAAATCCTTCTATTTGCATGAGCACGTCCTCAATGTTTTGATTCAATCAGGTTTCTTGTACACAAGCAACACATGTGTTAGAATTAATGCGTGTGTTCAGAATAGAGGTTGAATCCGAGATCTTTGCGAATAGTGAGCGAACGTTAGTGCTGACCATTGATGACACATTCATCTTGGTAGGAGGGGTGCAAGTAAATGCAGTCTGCCATCCGGCTCGTCTGCATCTTTTGACCCAAGGACTTTTAGGACTCTCACCAAGCAAAATTTAGCGGGTAGAACAGAATTTACAGTTTTTAGTCGTAGCATGTCCTGACGAGAATATTTATAGATCCTGGACATAACTAATACCGATATATGGACGAGGCAAACAATAAGTTCCACCGTGACGAACAAGCCCGAGAGTGTAGCACAGCCAATCGAAGGGTGCGCGCGTACAGTGCACAAGACAATTCCTTAAAGGAAAGTTGAGAGCAAAAGTTGTCACACGACAGCGCACAACGCTGTGAACTGCCAACGAACAGGCCCAGCAGACCTAGTCTTGACACACACACACACCTTCGATATGTTACTGCAACCATACTATCCGGATCCACGCCAAGTGGAAAGACCTTTCGTGCTTTTCGGACAGCAGGCGTGACCATCCTAAACGCAGACCATATACAGAATTGATAAAAGGATAAGACGAAAGGTCCTGGACACATACACTTAAGTTTTGTAATCAATATGGGTCAAAGGTGAATTCGTCCTAAGTATTTTACATGGAGCGTGAACCGAAAAGCTGGGAAGCACTACCATACAGCTGTTTCGACCTGGTTGGGTTTCATCAGCAGTGCGAATCCATCGACCTAACTGGGTGTTCAAATCCGGGACCTCAGAGGCAGAACACAAGCATTTGCTATATACACGACGAATTCACCTTTGAAATTGAATCAAATCCTCTATTGCTCATTTGAAAATAATACGGTTCAGTCAGTCATTCCGTAGTGTCATTGGAGCAGATAAACAAGTCACCAGCATCGGAGTCGCAAGTGTGCTAGGGGAATTCATCATATGCTCGTTCAAATTTGCCGGAACTACTGCAAAACATAATTTTGAAATGAGTCGAGAGACAGAATGTGCATTCACATAAAAATCAATGCGGTTCACCCGTTGAATGGTTCCACTACTCAAGAATTCTGGAATTTGGCATCGTTTGTTGCGTGTCCATTGAATTAGAATGTGATGCGAACGGAGCGTTTGATAGCAGGCTTGAATGATCTATGCGTTGACCTTTAACCGACTAAGTTGAGGCGGGAAATAAATGATTTATAACAAGAGCAACTGCACGATTGGTTTTTGAGTCTGTGCTAACGAGCCAGTGCGCAGTTAAATAAGACTGAATTCCATCGAAATAGATTGTTTCTATTTTGTTACTTTGTTAGGTTTTGACGATTCATGAATGACTTTGTCAAAGTGGTTTAATGATAAACCTGATGCTGGTGTAAGCTGTTATCATATGGATTCTACCATGGATGTCCCGGGTTCGAACTACTCCACCGCCGCCTGTCTTCCCTATTTCTGTATTTCCCTAGACAGCCTTTTTATGGCTACAGCCCCCTTCCTCAAAGTTGACTGTACACTTGTTTATTCAATAAAGTAAAAAGATAAAAAGACATTTTCTGTAAGGGTGCTCCCTATCCACAACCCGGGGAAGCGCCTGGTAACATTTAGCTCTGCTTAACCCGACAAACAAATAATGAACTCATAAAGATTGAAGTCGTTAAGATGCACGAGCGCAGAAAACCATGTATTTTATTGTGTTTAAGCTTCAGTTAGTTACATACAAGCTTGCAGTCAAAAAGATAACATCGTCAAAATACCAGCAAAAAAGAGGGGACATCACGCGTGCACAAATGTGAATTCACTACTATATAGATTAGAAAGCTCAGAATGGACACTCTCCTTGTGGGTCAGTAGGTAGGATACCAAACAGCTTCGGTTCTCACACATCCGAGATGGAATGAGTTGGTTTATATTTGTATAGGGTGGGATTTTTTTGCACACGGGTTAATATGTGAAAGATGGGTGCAGTCGAATAGAATACTGTCAGCAAACTTCAAACAAGCGTTAACAGACAACGTCAATTAGAGCCGATAGCGAAACTTGAGAAACACGGCTGATCATTGAGAGTTCACACGCCTCAGCAGCTTGAAATCGACCTTCGGCAAACTAGGGAAATCACAGGGAAGCAATGAAGAGGTAATATGGAGAACAAATTATTAAAGATAAAGCTCTTATCACCGACGAGTCAGAACAGAAGTGGTGAAGTTTTCTTCAGTCGAGAACCAGAACCGAATCTCACGTGAATGTTGGTGAAGCAATCGAAACAGACGCTAATCAGGAATGGAAATTCCGAACGCAATGGAATTACGGAATAGCATTGATAGCCATCTGCCGAAATCTCCCGATACCGAGGCCCCAAAAACGTTCGCAAAGGGAGCAATTTTTATGAAAGGAAATCAGTGGGATTAAGTAATATGTACAAGCGAAATATCATTGATTGGGCAAGCATCAACCAATCGCCGTCCGTCCTCTCTCATCGTCAGTGCACTCTTGTTTGAAGCACGTGGCCTTTGATTAGTGGTTCATTTCTCCTAGAATGAGTGGCTCCATGGCTGGCGTTATCTTGGAGGCTTGGATCAGCGCGAGTAGACTTGACTAGCCAACGTGGTGTAGTAAATCATGGCGCTGTCAGCACTAGGAATCCAAGTAGTTGAGTGAAAGAACCACGTAGTAAACAACTCAAACTTTTGTTAACTGAGGAGCTGATGGGCAGTGAATTCACCACACTATCCGTATGCAATTAAATAGATAGGGAAGGATAGAAAAAGTGACCCTATTTTTAATCGGAAAGAAACAGCGATGGTGAAGAATATTAACGTATTCCAGGGAGATTCTATGTGTGTGTGTATCGGCAATCACATCAGCAATCGATACCCCCTTGAACAGAAGAGGACAACAACAACATCGTTCATCTAGAAAATCCGGTTTTAGACTGCAAAAGAAGCACACTCCAAGACCAATGTGCTCCCGTGGCTAGAATGCTTTCCAGACCGAAACCGCATCCACTGAATGGGGGATTATTCGTTTAACATGGGCAAATTTAGAAATGCTTTGATCAGGGTGTGAAAGAAAGTGTTCTTGGATGATCATGGATGGATCGGTTAAAAAGATAACAAATCAGTAATCGATTTGCAAGGTGAAAATAGAGAACGCGTCTGACTTATCACAACTATAAGTTTCCTTTTCACTTTTAATTTTCAACCAAACAAGTATCTGTCTGCGTGGTACGAAAAGACTGGAAGTTTTAGATGTAATTTATTAGTGGAATCTGTGGCACGTTGCATTTTTTATCGTCCCTACTTATTCGCAACTTAGTCCTGGTAGAACAGTAGATACGCTCCGATTTATTTGTTTCCTGAATAGAACAACAGCGGTAATTCCGTTTCGTTCCCGTACATGGACTAACACACACACACACACACACACACACACACACACACACACACACACACAAACACATATATATATATATTTATATACAAGGCTTGCTGCAGGTTTACCCTCTGTATTACCTGGTTCACTGACCAATATTTTTTCGTAGAGGGAATTCATCTTGCATTGAGCAAATGAGTTGAAAATCTAGCTGTAGGGTTTCATCAGCACAGTGCGCAAATTCATCGACCCAAATGAGGATCGAAATCGGGACCTCACATTTTACCCACTTGGCCACCGGGAAGTGGTTTCTAGCTTTCGGTTCACGCTTCATTTGCCCTACACACGACTAATTCCCTCCATGAAATCGAATCAAATCCTCTTATACTCTCATGCAACAATTTGTTCTATTTTTTTCATTTTTACTTCCTTACTGATTGAATATACCATGATACAACTTGCAGAAAAGAGGAAGCGGACAATCAAAGGGTACACAATAAGTGAAGTCAGGAGGTGGTGCTGGGATTCAAACACACGTCCTCCGGGGTGATAATTTACTGAATTGGGTCACCGGACCACCATGATAATCATGATTTTGAACAGTGGATGGTCGTTTTGCATTCCTTGCTTTGTTTAGCTAGTTAGACTTTCAGTGATACCGTTTGCGTGCGGCTGACTAATTCTTGCACTTGATTCGTCTAATTACCTTACTCTGTGCTTGATCATCCAATAGTTGAGTCCTATTTGCGATCTCGCTAATAACCGCCACTGGTTCTGAAGTTTTTTCGTTGTACCTCGAACGACGTTTAAGTGAACTACCCACACGAAGGCTACGAACCTTCGCATTCGTTAGCATATTTTCTCTCCCCTGTCCCGAATCCGGTGTCATCTTCTCGCTCCAGATTCGCTGGTGTGGTGCGTTCATTACGGTAACTGATTTGCCTGTTATTCTCAAATAAAAAAGAACAGCATTTCTCGCTACGGAATGCAGTTCATTGACTTCTGCTGTGTGCCTTAAATTGGTACTGCGTATATTCATTACGCAGAATAGAGGTACATGTAACACCAAGAGAACAGCGTATCTGTGCAGGACAGGTTTCTGATTCTGAAAGCCGCCCTGTCGTCGTGCGAGGATAGTAGCGCCGCTTTGCTATCCAGTGGCAAACGGTCTGATCCAGTGTATGGTGACGACATTGTACTGCTAAGCGAAGAACCAGCTAAGTTGCAAACTTTTCTCGATAGTTTGAGTGCTAGTGTAGCATTCCATGTTCCGTGTGCGTCTGACACCTT
>UZAN01053372.1:0-16608 GCA_900618425.1 Echinostoma caproni
CGTAACAGTTTGCACTGATTCCCTAAAAATTACAGTCAGCGGCCCGGCTAGCACGCCGACCAGTGGCTGACCAATGGCTGAATGAATTCCATCCGTACTTGCTGACTTGTTTTTTGAGCATCTGGAGTTCTTGATGTACATTTGTTTCACAGATGGCAATATCGGTAAACTCTGACGTATCAGCTGATCTTGCTAAACCCGGGTTATCATAGTCGACCGGTGTCCTATGAACGATTTTGAAGAACTTAATTCGGGTTTCCGCCTTATAGCGGTTACACGTAGCTATGCGCGTGTTGGGCAAAGCTAGTGCTCCTGCACTATGCGTGCGTTGGCTTGCACCTACGCATAGAAGTTTTCGGGATTCGTTTTGATGCCTCGTGCTAAGTTTAACTGGAAGTCATATTTGGCACGCCTTTGGAAGTCTTGACATCTGTTGCGAGCCCGCTTGCAGTAACTCAACGCTTGTTGAGTGCTGTAAAGCTTAAAGCGATCCCAGTATTATCGGCGAATTCTCAGCGTCCTCACTATCTCGGGTTTCCACCGTATTGGTCTATGTCTGGTTGGTCCTTTTCTCAGTGGCGCGAACCTTTCTGTGAGGGTAGAAAACCTTCCTTTACCTACGTTCGAACTATCTGGCACGGTACACTCAGTGTACGTCGAATACCAGTTGATGGTTTTCGCAGCCTGTACCAATTCTGGGACGTTTAGGCGCCCATAGAGCCGCATGAGGGTAGGTCCGTGCCTAAGATAGCTAACCATTAGTCTAAAGCGAATTACTTCGTGGTTGCTTTTGCCCGACGTTTCTTCCATATTTAAAATAGTTATGTCTGAGCTGTACCTTGTGACAACTAGGTCAAGCAGAGAGTGACGCTGTTGTCCTTGATACCTCGTTGCTTTTGTAACATGTTGTGAGAGGGCTCTTTCCCGTAGCCACTTCAGCAGCCGTTCGCCTTGCAACCTTGCAGTCGTGGATCCGTGTGCCCAGGCTATCTCCGGGAATTTGAAGTCACCTATTACGAGAAACCTCTGATAGCTAGCGAGGGTTTCTCGCATAACCCGCAAAAGCTCTGTCTCTTCCCAAGGAGTCGCAAGAGGGGCACGGTAGATGCCTAGTATACCTATCTACCCTCTTCCCAGTTGGACACAACATCCTACTGTTTGGATGTTAGGAGTAGCTAAGACCAGCTGTGTTTCCCACTGGCTGAGTTATGACTTAACCAATATTAGTACACCACGGTTTTGTCTTCCGTCCACTCTATCCTGCCAGTAACTAGTATAGCTCCCTGAGCCGGCAGTGACTTACAATTTCTGCAGCCAGGATTCCGTAATGACGACGAGTTTGGATCTCTGGGAGCGTGTTGTTATAATGTCTCTTTGCCACGACACTAGAAGCGTTAGTTTGTCAGATTGCAATACTGTCTGCTTGTAGCTGTTCCGACTGGGGCTCTTTTATACTCTTGGAGTCATCGGGCGTAATACCCGAGGAATAGTCTCGTTTTTTGATGTTGTGTAACTGATGGAGGCAGTATCCACCATTCAAGATATGCCGCCTTTAGATCTACCCATTCGGGCTGATTTGGATGCTTGCGTCGTGACTCTTTTTGAGGCACTCTAGATCGTCGCTTCCGGGACTGGTATGTGTGCATATTCCTAATCCGCTTTATGGCGTATTTGCTATTACTGTGATTGTCTTCCTCTGAAGAAAATGACTTATATGCTACACCCTTTGGTTTTGCAGAAGCTACGGGGTTGGAAGCGGTGGTTGTTTTCTTCGCCGACTTAGCATTTTTAGGTGCTCTTACCCTTCGTAGGTTAAATATGGCATTTTTAGCGACCCTACTTTCTTTTCACTCATATGTGAACATTTGGTTCTACTGACCACCGAGCAACTATCTGGAGTGACAATTATGCCACCCATGGTGATGTTTTCTATGGCCGGTGCTCTGGACAAAATGCGGTCCCTCCCGTGCACACCGGTGAAGACTAGCAACTTAGGTCAGGGTTGGAGGCTCCTTTTGCCTTTCCATAGTCCAATCCTATGACACTTCGTAATTCCCGTCATGAAAGGCATTCCCGCTAGCTTAACCACAGTCTGTACATTCTTCAGGTCTGCTTCATGCGAGGATTTAAAGTTCCTAATCACGGGATCGACGTGGCTACTTATGAGTATGTTCCTAGGCCGTTCTAGGATTGATTGGTTAGTTTCTTCCAGAATTCTCAGCACTTTTTCAAACCGTTCAAACCTGGTTTTTATATTTGCTATACTCTCTACGTCCCCTCCTGAGCTACTTAGGCAGATTTTCCTTTCGTTTTGGCATCTGATCCTCTGTTTTCCACACGGCTTGGGATTTTACTTTTGGGAATCCGATCTTTCGCCTTCTTAGGCTGATCCAACTGGTCTGTGTGCCCACAGCCTTTTCTCTGGGGATGCGTGACTATTCTCCTGTTAACGCTATACAGTGGACACATCAATCTTAGGGATCTATGTAATGTATAAAGGTCGTAACACTTCTTCGTCAGCTTGCTGTAGCGCTTATAATGCAAATGTTGGTATCGTTCGCACTGAATATCCTCGGTCACATACTCCACAGCCGCCGCACTCGTTTACCACAGTACGTGCAGACATCTAAAAGGCTAACCCCGATAAAAATGACCACTTTCAAAATCTGGAATACTGGAAAACTGGAACACAGATGTATGACACAAAACAGTAAACAAAACTGTCTACGCAAAACGAAATACAATCAAAGAACTCTGTACAAATGAGTTACTGATTTAAAGATAATGCCTTGGTTTAACCCAGGCGGTGTTCATTAAGTGAAATACCAGTAGATATTTCACTTGAATAGTATAAATAGTTTGTAGCAGAGAGCACAATAAAATTCAAACCGCGCGCGGGGTACGCGCCGTTCAGTTGAAGTCTTGAAGTATTTCACGGGTTCGAGGCTGAGCCCGAAGTTCCCGGATCTGGAAAAATTGTCTGTTTTCGATTGATGGATAATACTCGCCGACGAGATGCTGAGAGCACGACCCGCTAGTGAGGGTGATTGAGATGGGGTTCGGTCAAATGCAAGGAAGATCCTAAAAGGAAAGTGGGGAAGCGAACGGTGCAGTATCTGCTTGCAGTGCACAAATATGCGTATTTGGATAATAAGAACATTTCTACATGCACGTAAGCAAAATTTGACATTGTGCACACTTACAGATACAAAAGAACTGTATGACGCATAGTTTTTAAAAACGTTTACTTTCTTTACGATTACGTTTTTTAGTGTTTGTTTTTCGGTTTAATTTTTGCACGCACAAAAATAAACAACAAGAACGAAAATTCTGACTCAATGAAGTTGGGATAAATGCATTGTAATTGAGAACGTGGTGGATGGAGAGATAGTTGAACAGATCGAGAAGGAACAACTAATGGAAAATGGCGGTAGTGTTGTTATGATCAAGAAAGATATTGAGCTTATGCTTGAACATGCTCGTTGCAGGCGCGTCAACAACTTCTTGCTGGAGGCTATTCCCTAAAACAATGGCTCTATGAGTAAAAGCCAGTGACGAACTCGGCTGCGGGGCTGGGGCTTAAATAGATCTTTGCTGTGACCGCGGAGAGTATCGAAGCTACATGGGGTGAAAAACTGGTTTGCCATGCCCGTAGAGAATAAGTGGTAGAGAAGAAAAGGTTCGCTCTAATGTGGTGGATATTTAGGAAGTAAGCGTTCAGTGTGGTGGGAGTATGGGACATGGAAGAGACCTGATAATACCTTGGTGGCTGCTGGCTGAACTTGTTCGAAAAACTTACGATCGCACACAAGCCCAGAGCACACAATTTCTCCTCTATATTGTAATAGCGGGCCTACTTGAGTACCGCATAGGAGATGAAAGGCTTTTTCATCAACGCAAAGGAAGGAGCGCTTGATGAAGTTGAGTACCCCAAAAGCCTCTTTTCGGGCTTTTTGGTGGTGGCAAAAATAAGATGAAGTTTTGAAGTGTTCAAGTTGTACTCGGGTTCGAGGTATGCGCAAATAGTCCCGGTTCTGTATTTTTCTCCTTTTCTGCAGCCTGCTGCACGAGCCGAAAGGGAGGTTGAAGAGAAACGGAGCTTGCTTCAACATGGTGCCGTTGGGTTCAAGGTGCGTGCATATGGAAAAATTTAATTGAATAGTTTTCTTGGGTGTCCCCGTAGATGTTTCAGGGTAGAGCGTCTTCAGAAACGGCTAAATTGGCCTGACGAGAAGAGATACAGAGGGAAAAGGTCCCTTCTGAAACGTCGTATACCTAGAGGGTATAGATGCAGCTTTTGTTGCCAGATAAGATAAGGGATTTCCGAAAAGCCATGCACCAACTTAGTAGACCTTCGCTTCACATGGTCTAGAGAGTCGCGATCGCGAATAAGACCAGAATGTACAATTTGGCTGCAATATTTTTAAGGCGGGCGTACGTTTGTCACATAGACGGATCCCTGTTTACCACCCACTATCATTAAGGAGGAGATGGAGATGGAGTTTAGTTCAGTTAACTTTGGACCCGGGCCAATCGTGCCTCTAGATGGACGTTGTTGGCTGATCTTGCAGCTTCCAACACTGCGAGAAAATAGTTTTTGTCTGAACGGCAGAATATGAGGTGCAGTACTACGTCCTTCAAACTGTTTCAGGGTATAAAGAAGCCCAACCGTCATCTAAGGCCCTCTTAAAGGCTATGACGTCCGAGCAACTTACCACATCCTCGGGTGAACCATTCCAGTAAGGTATTACGCCACTTGTAAAGAACTTGGCTCGGATAGCCAACTTTTTCAAGACTACTTTGCAGCCTGAAACTATGTTCCTAGTGCCACCTGAAGGGATGGATTGGAACGTTTGACCAAACTCGAGTCCGGAGAGAACGTTGATGATCCTAAAGGTTCCTCCTTGATTCTCCCTCTTGATAGTGAGAACAAATTAGGTACTTGAGCCTCTGTTAGTAGCTCTTACCTCGTTGTCCCACCATCATCCTTGTAGCCAGCCGTTGCACGTTTTCTAGACATTTGAAATCCTTCCGCCAGTAGGGTGCCCGTGAATGAACACAATATTCCAAGTGTGGCCTAACTATGGCCTTGTACAGAGGAAAGACAATCGTGGAGTGGAAACGGAAGAGTTCCCTTTGAGCTTACTCCAACCGTGATATCTCTTAGTGTTGTACTTCACTGCTTTTGTTTTACTGAGCACTATTTTCCGCTCAGGTGTATATATAAGTTCGGTCCTGTTCAAACCCAAGCAACACATGTAATACGTTTTCGCTTTGCTATTGCATTTATTTGCTCCTTTGTTTACTCGTAACTTTGGCACGTATTTGGTACTATCTAGTGCCACGATACGCTACTAAACGTCTATGATCACCACGAGTGTTTTTGTGTATCTAGAACAACAAGACACCAGGATGTCGCGCGTTTAATTCAAAGTTCGTGAGAAAACTTATCGGTAGGCTCTCAACGTCAATGAATCTGAAATTTAAAGCACAAAGATCGAACGGTTCTGTGACCCAATAACAAAAATTGCGACACTGTGTTAACAGTAATGTAACCCATTGTTCCATTGAATTCCCAGGCATGTTCCCCGTAAAACTGCAAGAACTTGATTAGATACGTAATGCAATCAGTATGCATTACACAGCATTGTTTTTTTGCATGCAATAATGAAGTGATGATATGCGCCTGTAGAGACTCTTCAAGCGACAGTTTCGCAAGGGCGGTTTTCTTTTCTTGTCTCTGTAATGACACTATTTTGACTTTTCATTGCCATTCCCTTTGTTCATTTGAAGGCTCCATTTTCTTTTATTGCCATCTCTCACGACATAACATATAACCTCGAAGATGGCACAATTTCCGATCAGTTGTAGCGTGCACCTTACCCTCCGTACATCTTATCACTGCTGGTCATATAAAAGCTATGAACGCTCGTACCGAGTTTGTTCACGATCTGATCTCTATATCTCTCTCTGAGAAACCTTGCGAGAAGTCCGATGGATAGAATTCATGGACGCGTCTTCGAGCACCCTGCCTTTGGTACTAAACATCTTGATTTTCTGTTAGCTTCCAACCAGTTTAATTGAGAACTTTCATGGCTTGTTCGCATAACCGTGGCAAACTTATTAGATCCCCTCGAATTGTTGCAAAGATAGGTCAACGCTATTTATTTCCATTCCATATAAAAACTCATCTTATTGACCGGGCACTATCGAGTGTACGGTCGAGAATCAGCATTGTTCGGCATTTTTTGTCGAAAGTGTTATTTCACAGAAGGTTTCTTCCATAAATATTGCAAACTGGACAGTTCTAGAATCAACCTTTGCTTTAACTGTAATCGGGCTTTAAATGAGCTTGAATAGACCGCACCGGCACAAATCCCCACGGTGAGCTCTGTTTATTTCAGTTCAGTTTGCACAAGAAGATGTATGGCCCGGACCAATCTTGCATCCAGATGAATATGTTCTTGGCTGATCTTGCGGCTTGCAACGCTGCGAGACAATAGGTTATGTCTGAGTGTAGACGAAAAAGTTCCCTTTGGGCCATGTTGGCTGCCCTCTGATATTACTGTGAGGGTTTGAAGTTGTATGGTATAACGACTCCCAGATCCTTGAATTCTCTTCCTCTCTTGAGGTAGAATAAATTCTGGTTGTTTAGCTCAACTTCTGGCGTGAGAAGCTGATATTTGAATAGACTGAGACGAGTATCCCACTTTTCGGACCACCCTGGAACGACCTGCAGGTCCCGATAAACATTCGCTCCAGCCACCTTGAAGTCGTCCGCGGACATGAAGCAGAGGTTGTTGATTTCCCGTGGTAGGTAATTGACAGACATCAGGAATAGCACTGTGTTTAGCACAGAACACTGAGGACACTGCTATTCATGTTTGCTGGCACCGCTAAATGTGTACCAACCTTAACCTGGGCGTTGCGGTTTGTTATCAAGCAGTTGGCCCACTCTTCAAATTTTCACCCGACTCCTAGGAATTGCCTTCATTTGGATCACCCCAAGATGACTCACGGAGTCAGAGGCTTTATTGAAGTCCAAGTAGCAGACGTCGACATACTAACCTTCGTCTAGGCGTCGTGTGACTTATTTGAGAGAGGCTATCAGATTTGATAGACAAGACTTCCTCTTGCTAAGGCCATGTTGAGCTGGCGTTTGTAGCCCATGCCCTGCTAGGTGGGCAGCCATATGCTTACGTAAAATCCTTTCTAGGCATTTGCATAGGACCGACTTCAGAATTACTGGTCTGTAGTTTTCGGTCGTTTGCTTTGACTCAGATTTATGCAGAGAAAATTCCGTCGCGCTTTTCCAATCTCGCGGTATCTCGCTTTTATCTAGAGACGCATGAAACAGTTTTGTCAGAGGCTCTTGGATTATCCTCGCTAGACGCTTAACAATAGCGAGCTCAACCTTGTTCAGAGTAGCTAAACCATGTAGGAAACATCTGGTAACTGTTATTTCGGCCAACTGTGTCTTCAGACTGGAATACTCAAACTTATCTCTCATATCTAACGGCACCGGCTGTCGATACACTCCGTAAAAGGTTTGAAGGGTATTCACTTTGTCTTCCCCACTTAGGGGTTTCTAACGTTGCAATCCACTCCCTTGATACCTTTTGATATTAAACCTGAGTATAGAACCTCTTTGGTTTCTATTTTGCTTTTATCGCAACCCCATGCTCATAGTCGTACCTGACCCTTCGTTACATAGTCTGCACATGGTTTCTTGCTGTCTTCTAGCTACACTATGCCTGATATGAATTGAGCCTTTTTTAAATGTGTCCACTTTTGACTGCTTGTGGTCAGAACCCTGTCTAAACTTAGTTTTCACCAGGTCAGCCGTTCCCTGAGTGATCTGAGCCTCAGGGGTGTGAAGTCCGCTGTGAGCCACATTAAACCGTCTTTAATTGCAGTCCATTTCTCTTCGATGGTTGGCTCATATGTTGACGGTTCTCAGCTTAAACCGAACGCTATCGCTTGAAGACTCTCTTCTTGTACACCCCCATAAAACCGGACCGTTTTGATCCCTGGCCTTTAGTACTGCGCCAGTACGTTTAACTGAAGGACGGCGTGGTGGCTTCTGACTAGGGGGACCTCTGTCTTGAGAAGAAACATTACCTGATCTCGTCCGAAATATGGGTCAGTCAAGGATTGAGGGCCTCTGGTTGAAATAAAACCGGGTGGGCTCCCTTACATGCTGCACAAGCGCATGCAATTCAATTCATTCTCGTAGCGCTCATTCCGCAGTTCCTGTATGAGCTCGTTTGTCTTCCCAAACTGTTTCAGGAGGGTTTAGGTCTCTCACGATGAGGAATCTACTGGCTCTCTTAAGCACCTCTTTTAGGGTACGCATTAGTCCGTTACCCTCAATCAAATTTGAATCTGTTGCCCTATAAATACCATCAATGCTTGTGGTTCCCGATTCAGCCACTAAAGGGAAAGCATTAACCTAAATATTGAGAGTAGCCAGCTGCAGCGGCCGCTCACATTAGTGACAGGTAGTCCGCACAGCTATGACTCCACCCCTTGCCTCCCATTCTGTCCCTATTTTTTATAATCCTGTAAACCCAGTATCAAATCTTCGGTCTTGAGCCAAGAATCAGTGACGGTAATGACATCTGCGTTTGCTGACCTGGTCTTTAGCTCCCCTCAGAGGCTGCAGGCATTTGTGTACCAGACAGTCATATCAGGGGACCTGAGCCTTAATTTGCTCGGGCCGCTTCTTGTTCAGGTACCCTCGGGCGTATTACCCAGGGNGATTCAAGTTGTTTGCTCTGAGGATGGGTGATTTCTGAATCACTTTCGCATCCCACTTAATGCTATCATTCTTGATTATCATAACCTCAACGCTTAAATCGTACTTCGCTCCAGCTCCCGAGGAAGCCGGAGATTAACCTTTCACTAGTGCATTTTGCACTGTTAGCTCGGCCTTGTTGTCGACGTATTTGCAACGACAATTGCCCAGCTGACGGATCTAGGGCTTTGAGTGCTTGAAATTGTTTTCGTCGCCGACATGGGTATGATAATCGGAGCGTCTTTTATCGGAGCCTCGCACGTTGATTTTCTCTTTTCTGTCAAATGAAGTCGTCGCTGCCCACCATTTATTTTAGTCTTTTTTGGCTTCGTTGCTCTCGCACGATGATAGCATTTCTTGGGTTCATTGGGATTAGTGACACTTCTCAGTTGGTCCATCCCTGGCTCTTTTAAGATTTTTGGGTAGAGCTTCCTAGCGGAATCCTATCCACTCTCTGTATTTGTATGGTTGGTCCTCTTGCTGGTGCGTTCACTGGCACCCAAGTTCTTTTTACCCAAGCGACTGTTGGCTTTTATGGGCCCGGAACTGGTGCTTGAATGCCTGAGTCAGATGTGACCCTCACACGACCGACTGTGGCTATGTCTACCTTCCCTGCACTCGAGAGTACGGTGTCTCTGAGGTATATACTCGAAAAGACTATTAATAGTGGCCTTGGTCCAACAACTTTATTGCTGTTGAACATGCCAAGGCGATGGCACATGACAACTGGAGTGTTTTCAGGCATTCCAATCATCCTGAATATGCCATGAAGGTATCGCGTATCGCATTCCTTTCCTGCCTTTCTTCCGCGGATAAATGGCTCTCTCAAATTATGGAAGACCAGGGTTCGCGCCCTACCTGACATTATTTGAGTGGAATTCTTGACCATGGATAGTTCTCCTTCAAGGACTTCCATCTGTTAAACAAGGGCTTGAATCTCTCCAGACGCTTTGTCTTCCTTTTTAGCAGTCTGTTCTCCTTGTGGTTTCCACTTAATTCCTACCAAACCAGTTGGTTTAATACCGCTGCCCTCTTTAACCTTATTCTTTTTTGGACTATTTTCCTTCTTTAACTGTATCTTAGGGATTGACCCCCAGCAGCAAGCTTACCTGTAACAATCGCGAGCACTCTAGCGCAAATGTCTTACACCGGTCATATACCCACTTCAGATTTTTATTTTGAATGTGTATGAGGTAATCCATCTTTGCTAAACGTGAGCACTTTTGATGGTACCTCTTTTTCACCTGTTGCACTGAATTCCCTCTGGTACGTACAGATTGCAATTAGTGCCTCCACAATGATTTTTGCTCTGTGAGGAAATTAGTGATAAACATGCAATCATTATGGAAACACTACCGAGTAAAACCGATACACCGGTACGTTAGCTAAAAAGTATTGAGAAATACATCTATAAAAATCTCAAACGACTCAAGTACAACCTATGTGAACCGTTAAAGAGTTCAACACTTGGAACAGTAAGCACTAAAACATCTAGTGATAAAAGTGTAAAATATCTAAATATATTTTACCACTGTTCAATCAAAAACTTTATATAACAAGAGCAATTCGAAAATTCCATACACGCGCAAGTCAGTTGGTTCCTGATCTAACAATAAGAAGCCCGAGGATAAAAGCTGCCTGGAAGATTAAGAAGCCTGCTGCTAATACCATATATTTCCAGCTTGTGTATTAGGTACTCGATCAAAGGCTTTGGCAAAACCTATGAAGATTGCGTGTGATATTTTACCATCATCACAGGCCTGGGTTAGACTTTCCATGACATATAACATATTGGTGAGGCAAGATTTGCCGGGAACAAAGCCTTGCTGAAAAGAGAAAAGAAGGTTTTTTTCCTTCAGGTGTTCAATAATATGTCTCTTAATGAGATGTTCAAAAACTTTGATGAGGAAGCTTGTTAGACTTATAGGTTTGTAGCTTCTGGGGCGGTGCCGGGGTCCCTATTTGTAGATCAGTGATACGATTGACTTTTACAGGCATCAGAGAACTCACCGTTATCTAGGCAGTTCTGGAACAGCCACCGGTATGTGGCTCATACAGCTGCTGTCCTTTTCAGGATTCTGGGATGGACCTCGTCTGGGATCATCGATCTAGTGACATTAGCGACATTAGAAGTTTTAATACTTCTCCCGTCTAAACAATGAACTTCTCAATGGGGCTATACCTGACTTAGGTTGTGGAGAAGAAAAGAAACTATGTAGAGAGAAGTTGAAAATATTTTCGGAGTGAGTTTGGAAGGTATCCGCCATCTCGTCAGGTGAGGTAATTGGGGATCCGTCAGGAAATTTCAAAGTTAGATTAAAGGAACAAGATTGTTTTTCATGGCGCTAAGTTTGAAGAGGTAGGAGGGGCTTTTCTTCCCTGACCGAGGTATCTTTTTGTTTCCGGTTGAAGAACTCCCTAATCTGCTCTTGCATAGGTTTTGGATATATTTGAATTTATCCCTGTAGCTATCCAAGTTTGTGAGTTTATACCTTGCAAACAGGTCGTTCCGTTCGTCCAGAAGTGGACGTATTGAACGTGATAGATGAGGGCGGCTTTTGGTTAAGGTAAATATTTTGAAAACAAACAAGCAGTAGCCAGTTCGGAGTACGTTATCAATTTGATCATTGAGTCCTTTAGTTTCTGAAGATAAGTTACCAGAAGTCATCTTTGTTGCCAAGTAATTTCTTAGAGCAGCAAACTTGATCCGTTTGAAGGACCACAAGGTTCTTGCTGCTGACTTGTAAGGCGGCCAATGAACAATGAACTTAAAGCTCAAAAGAGATTGGGCACTCTTGTCGAGTGGGTAGATAATGTGGACCGTATCGATTTGATGCCGATTTATCGTTATCACCAAATCGAGTAGAGAAGACGGCCGGTTCAAGCGAAACCTGATACAAGAGCATGCATATTGGTACCATGATCTCTCAGTATTAAGGTCCGGCCGACAGAAGAAGGTAATACTGGAGTTTGTTCAAACCAAATGAATGGTTGGAGCGTTCAAGTCACCGCTTATAAGGACTCGGGTAGAGTAGCGGCAATAACAAAGACAACGAAGTTGGTTGAGAAGGGTCTCCGTTTATGTCTGGTCGCGGGTTCGGAGCGATAGATGGCTCCTAATAACTGGGAATCTCTGTTAAAGAGAGATATTTTTGTCCAAAAGATGTCTATCATGAGGATGGGATCCTGGGGAACTAGGACGGCTGGAGGAAGGGATTGGCCCAAGTAGATGGCAAAGCAACCGGCCTCGGTTGGAGTCGCTTCTCAAAAGTTTATAACCATCTATTTTGACTTCCCTATCTAAGATATCTGGTGTTAGCCATGTCCCTGTTAGAGTTAGAGTGTGGCCGAAGATCTTTTATCTCTTATGAGTTCAAGTACTTTATTACCAAAGCGTAAACAGTTGGTGTACATGCATTTTCGCACTTCTTCAACAGAAAGAGTTTAGGGATAAAAAGAGCTTCATGAACCTGGGTTTTCATAGGAGATACGTTTTGAAACCGCTCCATCCACTTGCACTTGATTTGGGGTTTTGGTTCCTGTGCACGTTTAGGGGTTCCTGCGGTGCAAAACTATGAGTCCGAGTTGCCAGAGTACTCTTTCATTCATCTGTGACTCCGCGTCTCTTGTTTTCACCTTTCAGCACACCCTTTCAGATGTGATCATGGACCGATGTCATCTAGGTTACCTGGGCAATTTTCATATGGTGGTGGTATCCATTAGGTACCCTTTTGGCAATCCAGCCATCTGAGTCTATCTACAGCACGGTAGCATCGCTGACCCTGTCAGGTTCCCTACGCGAAACGTGCTAGCTGCGGTCTATCCAGGGCCCAGCCTAGATCTGGTTTAGGAGGATGGTGGTGGTCGGTATGGTGCCCCTCTGTTCCCTCATTTACCAGTCCAAGCTGCAATCCGTTATTGGTCGAAACAGGTGCGTGCCTTTTTCATTCCATTTAAGAATAATAATAATAATGTATATTTCACGAAGCCAGTGAAGCATGCACAAAGCATGATCATATGTTCAAAATAATCATATGTACATCAAAAGTGCAGATATATAGAACATACAATTAGAAGACATACAACATGCAGACGGCGAGGGAGCGGAATGAAGACGGAGTGCAAACGGAACATAAAGCGGACAATGTCACATACGTAAAAAAGGAGGTTGGATGAATACACTGGGTAAGCATGCCAACGGAAATTAAAAGGAGAGTGAACTTTCTATCGGGAAGATTCGACGAGCGCAAATTTATGGGATGAAAACACGGATCGACGGTCTGTGAAACAAAGGACGGGAGGAGATGGAGGCTTGCGGACAGAAATGAATGGGAAAGAGGGGTACAGCGANCTGCATAACGGCTTGCTTCTGAGACCAGATTCATTGGGGTTCGGGGCTTCGATCGGAAATGGATTGATTTAGATTATTTAAGCGCTAGTCGCTTTGACGTGGGACTGACTACACGCTAGACACCCAACCTTAAAACACCTTTTAGGTGAGGCAGGGGGTTTGATCTTCAATCTGGTCCGGAATGCGGACGCATGTAGCCAAACGGTGGACACAGTCGTGCCCAACAACCATTGCTGGAGCCAAACTATCCATTGTGAGTGTAGACCCCAAGATCTCGGCAGGCCCAAACCAACCGAATCTGAAACAAGAAGGCGATAAACAACAGTCAGGGATGATACCCAGCTGAGAGGAAAAGAGGGGAACAGAACATGTCACGAAAACTATACACCGTGGAATAAAGCGAAATAGTACGTATAGCTACAAATATATATATATATATATTTATAGAAAATAAGCAATAATAGGTCACAGTACTTTCACAAGGATGTACCTACAGAGACTTTGTTCCACAGAGCTAGCTTTGAGACTGGATCCGTGTACTGATATGAGGTTGGTTGAGAAGGTGGACACTGCTACCTGGTGAGCATGTGCCGCGGGGTTTAGCCAATTGAGTCGAACCGAGTAGAGATCAGTGGGAGATAAAGAAAGCAATATGAAAAGCAATAATAGGTCACAGTACTTTTACAAGCATGTACCTACAGCGAACTCTACCCATCGTTCCTTATTCTTTCTCTTCTCTCTCCTTCAGATTTATAATGGGTACAGGGTCGGTGCTCAATTGAAGCAATGGATGCCTCGGTGGATCGTAATCCGGTTTGCTGTTTTCAACTTCACTCACTTCAGGTCTTCTACCATTCACCTCTCGAGTTCCTGGAAGTAGAGAAAAGGATAGGGCTTCCGCTCAATCGGCGAAAAGGATGCTTGGGTAAGTCGTTATTGGGTTTGTTGTCCCAAACTTTGTTCACCACAGTTTCTACCAATCACCACGCCCACCACACTGGCGCATCGGTTGTTGTTTATTTGTGAGGTATGGACAATCCAGCTTCCCTGCCGCCGTGTGTTCTCACAGCTTTTCGTGTAAGAGGCACACATGGGGCCTACCGTCCTCTATTGTCTTCTTTGGCATTTGTAAAACGTGAATGGTCATAGTTGTTATCTGTAAGCCACTTGGCGAGCAGTCGGTCCAGAAGAAAGTCATGAAAAAGATGAGGCAACAAAACCCCAGGTTTGAGTGGGGATTTCCAACGTCAAGTGATAAATCCGTCGAGATTAGGAGGAGATAAAAAGTTAAAAATGAATAGAGAGTAACCTGTAAGCTGAGTACCTTCACTACAATCCCGCTCGGTGGTTCAGTCAGCTACGCTCGACTCAAATATTTGCTCCCAAATGCCATCGAGTCGGTGTTTGAAGCTCACGAATGACTTGGTCTCTGTCGTCTCCTCTGGAAGTTTGTTCCAATCGTTTACCACTGTTTCTGTGAAGAACTGTGATGGAAGTCTGGTGCTAAGACTATTCATTTTTAACTTGAGGCTGTGATCTCTTAAGTTTTGATGTTCTCCAGTGGCAGTGGTGGTTGCCCGTTTATGTCGACAGAGCCTTTGAGGATTTTGAAAGCCTCAATGAAATCCTCGCTTCCTCTTCTCCGTTCGAGAGAGAAGAGATTCAATTGATGCAGTCTTACCTCTTATGCTCTCCCTCTTAGGTCAGCGAACCACCTAATGAACCGCCTCTGAACCTGCTCTAGCGTCTTTATGTCCCTGACCAGGTAAGGTCTCCAGGCCTGTACACAATATTCTAAGTGCCGCCGGACAAATGCCTTGTACAGTGGGAGTAGTACCTCTGGTTTCCTTGAGCTCAATACTCGACGAAGCTGGTAGAGAGCCGTCGATGCTGTTAGGGCAGGCTTTCTGCACTGCGCTCGAGGCTGGAAGTCCGATTGGACTGTCACTCCAAGGTCCATGGTTAATGCCCTTGTTGGTACAGCTTTAGCACCGATTCCTATCCCTAGCTTCCGTACAGTGTACTCGGTGCCTGCAGCCACTAGGCGGACACATTTGTGCGCGTTGAGTGGTAAGTCCCACTGGGTTGGCCAATACTCGATCCTACCCAGGTCGTTTTACACTGATGCGTCAACCGGACCAACGATTTTCACGTCATCAGCAAACTTGAAGCACGAGATTCCCAAATTCTGGCCTACGTCATCTACGTAGAGTGGGAAAACTAGGGTTCCAAGGACTGACTTCTGAGGTAACCCACTACGCAGGTGGTCTTCTTTTGACTCTGCCTCCCCTACGTGCATCCCGAAATTCCTTCTAATTAGGCTTGCCCTGATCCACGCCACTATTTTTTTATAAATCAAACGACTGGAGCTTGGATAACAAAACTCGATGGTTTACGGAATAAAAAGTCTCCTGGCAGTTTAGGTAGATTGCCTCGATCTTTTCTTTCATGTCGATTATTCTTGTCACTCAATCCAAGTAGCATAGTAGGCTTGATAAGAGATATCTCTTACTCACGAACACATGCTGCTATCCGGCAAAAAGTCCGTGCCTTTCCAGGTGGTAAACCATTCTGTCTCGGATCACTTTCTCTATCACATTTGACCTTCAGCACCACAGACATTAGGCTAGCGGGTCTGTAATTATCCCTAGCGCTTTTATATACACCCTTGTGTATGGGCGCGATGATAGCGAGCAGCCGGCAAGCTTCCAGTTTCTAGCGGAGAATTGAAGAGATTCACTAGCGGACCTGTAATAACCATGATTCTACGAGGAACAGGAACAATCCGCGAGGACGTTTCCCGTTCATCTTTGCTTCACAATCAACTCTGACTCCAACTGTGATTTTCCTTTGTGTTACTTCTGTTTGTTTTACCGAGCACTGCTTTTTGCTCAGGCGTATATATAAGCTGGGTCCTGTTCAAACCTACGCAACACGTGTGACACGCTTTCGCTTTGCTACTGCATTTATCGCTTGCATTGTTTATCGTCATCTCGGCACGTTTCGGTACTATCTAGTACCACGATTCGCCAATAAACGTTCACGGCCCCCACGAGTGTTTTTGTCTACCTCAGGCAACGAGACACCAGGAGGTCGCGCGCATATCGACACTCGTAAGAAGACTTACCGGCAGGTCGTCAACTCCAGTTAGTTTCATTGGTGAGCCCGCACCGTCTAATTTGTAAGTCAATTCCAATTGGGTCTGCACGTTTTCCTCACGGTTTATTATCATTTACACAATATAATTTTTTATTGCATTTGCACGATGTCCGAGGAACGTTTAGCACCGCGAGTTGTCTGAAGCTATGACGCGTCTACGTATTCAGTCGTTCGTGCTTATGACGAGGTTTTCCAAGGCAAGAACGAATTGAGAAGGGAGTCGAGTACGAGCGTATGAAGTGTATGTGACCTGCAGCGGAAACTGTACAGAGAGCAAAGCGCACGATACAACTCACCGGAA
>UZAN01053376.1:0-14350 GCA_900618425.1 Echinostoma caproni
GGAAGGTTTCAGGCCACACGCATTTAGGGATAAGCAAAGGGCGAGAGAGAGAGAGAGAGAGAGAGAGAGAGCTATTCCGTTCGTTCAACAAATGTTTCACATTACAGACGTAGCCCAACTCAGTAGTTTCATTTGACACACGTCAGCTTACGAAGAGCTTTAAGAAGGACCGTGTGAACTGGTGGGCAACAATAGCTAGTGAAATGGAAGTAGCAGCTGCATCCGGGAATAGTCAGTGACTGTTTTCACTTATATGCGAACTCTAGTTAGTGAAATAGTCTGAGATAAAAGGGGACAAACTATTCACAGTAGGGATCAACGACGCTGGGCGGAATAATTCAGCGAACATTTCAGCCGGCCTAGGGTTAACCAGGTTACCTCATCTGCAACTGAAGCTCTGTGGGCAGAGTCATGCGATCCTCCAGCAGAACAAGAAGTTACGTCTTGCATTAAAGCTCTGAGGAGAGGAAGGACAGCAGGACCAGAAGAGATCCCTCCAACTCTTTTCGAGATGGAGGTGATAACCTCGAAGGTTCTATTACTACCGTAATGGGCAACATTTGGACGCAAGGGCACATTCTTTTACCTTGGGGCGAATCACTGACCGTTCCCATTTTCAAGAAAGAACTTCGTAAGGATTGCGAAACCACCACGGGATCCCGATCATCGCCAAAGTGCTAGCTTCGGTCATACTTAGACGTCTGACGCCTTCAAGAGAGACCAACATCGATGAACAGCAAGCCGGGATCCAACCTGGTCATGGATGTATTGATCATTTTTTTACGTTGCATCAGGTGTTCGAATTGCGTCACACCCACCGTCGACCAACGATCGTAGTTTCTTGATCTAAAAGGAGCCTTCGACTCAGTTGACCGCGAAGCTCTGATGAGTTCCCTTCTTCGAAAAGGAATGCCCCAGAAGAACGTTAACCTAGTGAGGTCACTGTACTTACATACCTTCAGCCGAGTGCGGGTTTACAACGAACTAAGTAGGCTGTTCGTCACCAGCAGCGGCGTTCGTCAGAGGTGCTTTCTTTCGTTGTTCTTGTTCAATGTCGTCGTAGAAGAAATAGTGGAGAACGCACTAAGTGGACTCCAAAACGTAGGTATTCAATGGGCAACTGGAGAAAACGGTGCGATTTGGTGTACGCACATGATATCGTCCGTCTGTTTGAGAGTCTGAGGGACGCGCAAAGCACACTTGATAGTGCAAAGTGATGCTGCAGGACTGAGTTTCGCCTATTCCCACTATGAAACTAAATGGCCAGGAATTGTTTATGGTGGATCACTTTTCCTGCTTAATTAGTTGCATAACCCATGACGGTAGCACAGCAAAAAAAAGATAACCAACCACATTTCCAAGGAGAGAGCAGCATACGCTGGACTGAGACACATTTAGCGTAGACGAAACGTTTCATTGAGGTTGAAAGGTCGTGTATATTGTGCCACCGTTCGTTCAGTCCTGCTTTATGGTTGTGAGACCTTGAATTGGCGAGTTGAAGCTATCCGTCGAGTAGAGGTTTTCAGCTATCGGTGTTTACGTAGTGTAGCCCATGCGGAATGGAGCGAACGGGTTAGTAATCTGGAGGTTGGTCGTCGTGTGATTGGAAGTCTATCAGGCGTCAACCTGCTAGCACATCGAATTCAGATTGGCAGACTGCTGGCTACGGCACGTATTGCGTATGCCCGGCTTTCGTCTGCCGCACGGCGCTTTATTCGCTGTAGCTAATCCGGGTTAGAGGAAACCACGTGGAGGTCAACAGATGACGTGGAGACAAGACATGAAGAAATGCACAAAGCCATTAGGTAGAGTAGATGTCTCGCGTCTTCCAGGTCGGGGTCCGAAAGACTCCACAACCGGTTGATTGGAAACATTGAAGGATATGACAGCGAACCGATAGCAGTGGTGTTCTTATTGTCATTTCTTATCAGGTCAGAATGCTTGAAACGGTATGTATTTAGAGCCCGACTGCGTACTTCATGTATTGACCACAGAGGTTCACCTTCCCCCTCACTCAAAATAGGTTCAATCCCTGACCACTAAATTTAACCACTATCCTTGTATGCATTGTGAGGTTGGCAGCCATCAGTGAAGTTCACCTCATTGTATTGTACGATGATGATGATGATGATAGCATCAAGTTGCACAAGAGTTAAACGTCGACAATGCAGTCAATTAAACATCTTTCGCAGTCAAGCTTCATACAATGCAGAATTAAAATAGAATTGGCAGTCCAGTCATCTGAACCGCTGCCAGAGACAGGTTAGATCCTGTCACTAACAGACCACTCTGAGGGTAGACAGATTCACCGTCTAGTCTGATTTACTCCAGGAATAGATAACCAGTTATTTTATTAACAACAAATCTCAATGACAGTGCATTAAGAGGAGTTGGATGGTTAGGATGAAACATATGGAATAAATTGTCCTCACTTACCGTGTGACCACGTAGGGCGTCAAAGCATCATTGTTTGCATTGATTCGGGCGAGACCAAAATCAAGGATTTTCAGTACGCAATCCTGCCGTACGGCAATATTAGTCGGTTTCAAATCTCGATGAATGATGCCACCTAAATGCAAATGCCGAACGCCACACAGCATCTGATACAATAGGTAGGATATCCGTTCATGATCCAGTTCGACGTTCATTAGCTGCGGATGAGAGACAGAGTGAGAAAACAATCGAAGATGGTTGAAAAAATCAGGCAATATGATGAATTCGTGTAAATGAGGCCTAGGCTGAAAAGCACTGGACAGCTGTTTCGATTAGCCGTACAAATGACAAGAGCGGCTCTTGCTTACCCCCACAGGATAACGCGAAGAGAGAACACAGCTTGAGACCACAGTCAGTGTGTATTCGTTCAGTTAGATTTCGATACGCAACAGTTTCGACCTGACTGGGTCTCACTATACAACAAGTTATCTGATTGTGAAAATTTCCAACCGATTCATAACCTTGGAGGCTAGTGCTGAAATGAGCGGGGACCGATAATAGCAATAAGGTCGCTTAGATGGGTTGTGCTGTATCGTGTATGTTCAATATGAGAAACGGTCTGAGCAGTTGCACGGTGGCCGAGTGGATAGTATGCTTGCATTCTTTCCGTGAGGTCCCGGGTTTGATCCCCAGTTGGTTCGATGGATTCGCACTGCTGATGAGACCCAACCGGGTCGAAACAGTTGTCCAGTGCTTCCCAACTTTTCAGCTCACGCCTCATTTACACGAAGAACTCATCATATAAACAAATTAAATCCTCCATTACTCTCATAAAAAATCAAGCAATGTATCTAGATCGATCGATCGATCGATTTGACTGGCCTTGTTTGAGGAAAAACACAAAGTCAGTACTGCACATAGCGAGGGAATGCACCATTGATAAGTAAATGTGCAAACTGGTTGTGAACAACACATTCGAACGAAAAAATTGATATCAAGTAACAACAGGATTGTCAGCACTGGTTTTCATTTCTGTTAGAGAATTCGCATACGAGACAAGTAAGTTACACTTTTATGGGAAACCCTTAATGATTTGTTTCCACGAAGGCCTTCCCCTATAGCTCTATCGTTTTATGATTAGTATAAGTACAGTGAACTTCGCTTTAACCGAAACTACACAGTCAAAAATACTTTATGGAGTTCAAGTTAATTTATGCTCATCCGTGAGTGCTGTAATTTTACGCGTCTTCAACCTCGCACTACCTCAACTCGTACCACCTGTTTATCCAGCTAGCAGTATTTTAGTTTGCACTGCATACAGCACACAGCATTATGGGTGCTTCGTCCTTGATGCACCATCGGCCTAAATTGTTTTGAATTCGGTGTTCATCAATGGTTAAGTATTACGGAAATCTCTACTAAATGAAGAAGATACACTTTGCTTTAGATACAATGGATTGACCATTTCAAATTATTACAGGCGAGCGCCTATCAGAACAACTGTCTCCTAAGCCATTTTTTAGTTAAAAAACAGTCAAACTCGAACTTCGTGAAATACTTCCATTTCGTAATCTTAGTCATCAAGAAAGGATACAATACTGGGAGTTCAGTAGTATTGAGATTCAGACGCTAGCAGCGAGTGTTTACGAATCCCCTGAAAACAGCTTACTTATAGCGGGTAAAGAAACCGCAGAGTAGCATAACTGGCGTTGGAGTTTATCTAATTTAAATTGTAGATTTAATTATGAAATCTACACTCGCTTAGCACAAATCCACAGAATTCTTCATGGCTCTTTGAATCACGTGTACGATGACTACGACGAGACTATATATTGAGTTTCGTGATGGGTTGTGTGGCAGCATGACTCCGCCATCTTTTCAAAGCCGTAGAACCAATCATACCTAAACTATCAGTTTCACTTTATAAACAAACAACCATGCACCACCAACAGCCGGTAATAAATTACCATTTGGATGAACAGTACGAGAAAAACAGAAAAGGTTGAAAGTGGAATCGAAGAGAAAATTGAAAAGTTCAGTGGACTAATGATACAGAGAAATTGGGAAGATGCACGAACGCCACTGTTTACGATACCCAGCCATATCACTCAGTGTCTCTAACCATCGGGTACGATCATCCCGAGGTCCCCATCCAGGGAGTCTAACGGGACCTATGTGGCCCAGACTCCTGGTCAGGGTTTTCATACCCTCATGCCAGGTCTTAGCTTGACCATCTTTGGCTTTGTTCCACCCACTACCTGCCTCGGCAAACATCGCTCGCCGTGGCAACCTATTTGGTAGCATGCGTAACACATGCCCCAATCAACGTAGTCTACTATGGAGGCCGACCACTTGTTCCAGTGGGCGACCACAATTATCTAAAACTCTGCGCCTAACCTCAGCAGTGCTCGTCCGGCTGCTCCACCAGATTCGTGCAATGCTGCCTAGACAGCGGTGTTCGAACACCGAAAGTCTGTCCTTATCCTGCTTCCTTAATGATCAAGTTTCTGCTCCATATAGTAGAACTGATTGAACTGCCGCGGCATACACTCGACCCTTTACTGACGGATGTCCCGAAAGCACCACAGATGTCTCAAGTTAGCAAGTGCCAATCGGGGCTTCAGTATGCGAGCTGACACTTCACCCGTGATGCGTCCGCCAGGTGAGATATAGCTGCCACCTGGGAGTAAATCGATACCGCTATCCTCGCACGAGGATAGAGCTGTTTCCATAATCAGATCTATAACAAAGTTAAATAGAAAAGGGGAGAGAGGGCAACCCTGTCGAACACCACTTTCCGTGGTGAACTCGAGTGAAAACGTGCCGTGTGCTCGGAATCGGCTTTGGCTATGAGTGTCGAGGGATCGTAATATTGAAATAAACTTCTCGGGCGCACCTTTCAGAGAAAGGCGGCACCAGAGTTTAGAGCGGTCGACTGTATTGAAAGCCACTTTCAGATCCAGGAAGACAGGGATGGTGGGTCCACGAAAAGAATGTCGGTGCTCCAGAGTCTGGCAAAGAGTGAAGATGTGGTCGATACAATCTCGACCAGATCTGAAACCAGCCTGGTTCTCATGCGTACACCGTTCACTTGCGGCAGATAATTGATGGAGTATGATACCAGCGAGAAGTTTAGAAGCAATTTTGATTAAACTAATTCCCCTGTGGTTTTCACAAGAGGATCTGTCACTTCTCTTGTAAATCGGTATGATCAGCGATTCACGCCATTCAACTGGAATCTCTTCTCTTCCCCATATTGAGTTCAGGCGTTTCGTCAACTCCAAGACTAACACACGGCCTCCATCCTTAAACGTCGATGGGAACAGGCGATCTGGGCCAGGGGCCTTATGCCTTTTGGGGTAGCTTATTTCCCGGGAAACCTTCATTTCAGGTGGAGGACTGGCATCGACTTGCAGAATTTGCGCAGTCGCGGTGAAGGGTGATCAGACAGATGTCGATGGGGGCCAGTTAAACCGAGCCGCGAAATGTTCAGCCCATCGATCAAGACGGCGTTGCTGATAGTGAATCAATGTACCATTGGGTTCCTTAATTACCTCATTTACGTTTATTATCCTGATGCTCGTATTCCTAATTAGACGGAAAAGGTTGCGAATATAACCAATAGCCGCAGCTTTCTCCATCTCTCTATACTTCCCTATCCATCACTTCTCTCGGTCATTCCTTAGACTTTTGATGAGCTGACGTTTGAGGGATTTGCGCGCTGTATCATATGCGGCATCGAGAGGAAGGGTTCTGCGGGCGTCCGGCAGAAGAGCCAAGGTCGATGAGACCCATTGTTTATGTTTTGAGTCTGTGTGAGGGTCTGACGTTGTTTCTTTCCATATTTGCGTCACTTCCTTGATTTGCTTCCAATGTTCACTGAGTCCTTCGGCTGGTGGTTGAACTGAGAGGCGATCGGAGAGCTCCGCTTCGAAGGTCGATTTGAAACCATCGCTGACATTGTATCACGGGTATCCATTGTCGGTGGTTTGTTTAGGGTTGTTTGCCGGGTGTAAGGAGAATTTGACAAATAGCAAGGTGTTGACCAGTAAGAGCAGCAGTCTCGAATTGAGCCCCTCCAGTGGTAACTGATGGCGATGTGGTCGATTTAGGTCCATCGCTGTGAAGAGGTTGGTGGTCTCCATATAAGGCGGTGTCCTTTCTTGTATGAGGATTTGGTGCTTGACGGGAACAATCCGTGGTCCCCGCAGAGTTGAAGTAAGCGATCCCCGTTGTTCGTCCGGTTGCCTGGGATTGCATGTGATCCGCCAAGAAGCCTTTCTGATTCCTTCATGGGATCCCACTTGAGCATTGAAGTCCCCGGCGACTACTGCGACGTCCATTAATCGAATACTTTGGAATAATTGAAAGGTCCTTGTCGAACTCGTCGTTGATTTCAGGTGCATTGCAATCGGTCGGTGCATACACCGCTACGACGAACATGCATCGACGCTTCGTTCTGTAGCTGTTGATCCGTGCTGAACCGTGGAGACGTACAGCGCACAGCCGGCTACTGAGTGGAATCCAGCCGAGAAGCGAACGATCAGCCTTGGCAGTTAGCGCAATCTCAACACCAGCAACACTACGATTTTCGGATGCCAAATCGCCTGACACACGAAGGGTGAAGCGTGAGTTTGAGGTTGGATTAGGAGAATGCAGGGAAATGATCGAAGTAGGGTCTTGAATACAAGTTTCGGAGACACAGTATACATCGAACTTGAAAGTTTCAAAGGTTCTAGCTAAGGCAGCTTGTTGACCGATTTGATAGTGTGCGGACATTGAACGCGGCTAAGTGGAGAGGGAATTTCGGCTTCACAAACCCTGAACCTTTCGATTTTTGGCCTTACTGGTAAAACGCTGAGTGCTATTCGATGGGTGGCGTAAACAGGCGTCGGGGATTATTCGGGATTGAGAGAAAGAATGAGACAGATGAGAAAGCGGTCCCTCCAAATGGGTGCCTAAGACTTCAGGGCACGGCGTACTTCGCGGTAGATTACACTGATGAAGGGCCTTTTAATTGAGAACTCTAACCGGAGCCTTTGACCAACAAGACAGTGGGTCGTAGATCGAACGCGAGAGCGTGACTGAGGCGTACGTGTCGGAGCTTCTAGAGACCTGTCACACAAGGTCTTTGGGTTTCAGTTTAGTGTTTTCTCCGCTGGTGCGTTGATAATCGGTCCGCTGTTCGGGATTGGTCCTTAGCCTCATGCACCCGATGAAACAAGCGGCATGTGGACGGGACAGCACGTTATTGGCTGTGGGCTACCCAGCCAATGATGCGCGAGGACTTCTCATTGTCGGGAAGAAGTCCAAGGTACCCCGTTCATACGTGCTTCTAGTGGGGTTTTTCTACCGGTAGACTGTCTGTCCCCGTGCTTATTTGCTGAAGCGACCTCTCCGGGGACGAGAATGGATATACATGGAAGCCAGCAGTTCTCCGAGCAGCTGATCCTGCGGGTAAATTAGGTGTTTCCCATCAGATCGGAATGACTGAAAGGTGTATATGAACGGCTAGGAAGTGTACTCCATATACGAACCATAGAAATTCACTTTATTTTCTCCTCATAGGTACATTCTGCTGTTGTAAGATGCTACTCACCTGTGAGTAGTACGCAAAAGGATGCGATCGGCGGTTTCTTTCAACGACCAAAAATCAACAAGACCTGTTGGAGCAAACCGCTGACGTTCGGTACGGTGAATACAAGAATGCGCATCTAATGGTGACTCGTCCATGAACTGTCCCGTGTGTGTGTGTGGCAAATTTGCAACGTTGTTCCAGATGAGATATTTTGTTGTATGAACGAAAATTCAACCATATCTCGAACGCTGTTGGCAATAAAGAACTATCCTCGACCAGCACCGTCTTGTGGAATTATAACACTGCTACATATTCATACTTTGTGTATACATTTTGCGCTTGGCAGCGATCAGCGAAGTTTGTTTCGATGAAAAATCGCTGAACCATGGTTATGATGAGTGTTTCGTGCACACAGTGATTCTTTTTCATCGAGTGAAACCCACTTTGTCAATTAAGTCCCTTCGTTGTTCTTCGATGAGTACTACATGCGGGAATTCAGTTGCCAGTGAATATTGCTTGTTCCGCGGTGACGCACAACGCAGCTTATACTATTCCGTCTGGGTTACTGCACGAACAATGATAAATTACCTTGCTGTCCACAAAACCGTCATTTTTCGCCTCTCCTACTTTTTAGAACGCTACCTTAAAATATGCAGCTGATGATTGGACCATTGATTACTCTAAATGTTATCTATAGAGGTGGCAACGGATAATTCCATTCCAGAGGAGTCAATACCGTCAGCCTAAATTATTGAACCACGTAGTGGAAATTGTGTGGGCGGTCATTGTTGTCAATATCCGTATTTTATTAATAAGCTCATCTAAAGTCTGTGTATCACACATACAACTTATTTTATAAGTTTCAGCTCAATGTGCTTTGTTCACATAGACTGAAGTACAATCACCAAATCCTCTTCGTATTCTCAACAGTTTCTCGCTCTCAGTTTTCGATTCATCTTGGTCGCCTCAACAAGTTTATAGTTTTTATTTACATCAAGATAGACAAATTAGGAAAATGCTCGAAAAAGAGAGACGTGCTAACACAGAGGGGAATACGATCGCAAAAATCACGTGCACATTTTTTCCGCACACACAATGTGGGGTAGCAGCAAGACAGGGGTTGTGGAAAACGGCATACCTGACTCAAATTGGCATCCATTAACTCCATGACGAGGTAAACATCCTGAAAATTTTCCAGCGTATTTTGAGGACTGAAGATGTTGTACAACGATATGATCTGAGAGGGGAAAAGGTGAAAAGTGACAGCGTAGAACAGAGGTAAACAAAACTTCTCGTGATACGAGCGGATGGAGTGCTTCGTGAAACCTATGTAATTATTGTACTACGCACCTCAGGAAAAAAGAACCCCATGACAAATCCAACACACACTGAAAGGAACAGCATACGTGAGTGAGATGAACTATATCCCCAAGACCTCCCAAAATGATTGATGAACAACGCGCCTCATTGTTATACAGTCGGTATCACGTGTTTCATAGTCAATCTCAAAGAAATGATTCAATCAATATAGAGGCCAAAGAAATAATCTGTTGACAAACTTGAGAGCTACCAACTGCACTCAGAACTGTTCCACATGGATGGGTCAGAGAAGCGGCACTCATTTCACGCAGCTTGCACAATGATGAAGACTCATGATGTTTGTTATGGGCATGTTTCCGTGGACTACTTATAGACAAATGTTTGGGCGTTTCGTCGCAAGCAGGCAATAACAGTATGCATTTAATGTTTTTAAATCGATGATTAAGTGCTGTGGAAGCCTGTCATGAGACGATAAAGTGTAATCTCTGAAGTTACATAAAAATGACACTTACTTACCAAAAACATGTAAAATGGTGCGCATAAGATAAATTGGAAGTAGATCAATAATTTTTTGGTAGTTCTCAGTTTCGTATTATTCTGTGCACCGATTGTTCAACAAGTTACGGTCACACGGTCGGCCACTACTTATCGGACTTCAGAATCCAAAGTGAAACTATATGTGAGCATATTCCCTTTCTCATTTGAGAATAGGCAAACAGATTTTCAATTACAATGAGATGGGTGCTGTTAGGCGGCACGTGTGTAAAATCGACCTTGAAAATCCCCACGGTCTTGGAAGTCTCACTGCGAGTAACTAACCATTGAGGAATCGCTTGCTTGGTCAAAAAATATAGGAAACCTCGCATAAACAATCACATAACATAGTATCCAGCAAAGCAATCCATTTTCTACCACAATGTTTGTGGCAGAGATGGCAAAGGCAACTTCCCGTATGCTTTTCTCAAACTGCGCTATTTAGAGACTTTTTTTCAAAAGTAGATATGACCGCAAAAATCCCAAAGTAACCAGCAACAAAACTTTCGGGGCCAACTTCCTTGGTGGTTTAGGCAGCAAATGAATAAGGTTAGTTGAAGAACCACCGCTGACAGTAGAATCAATACCGTTCAGCTTCCAGAAGGAAAAGTTAGATTCTGTCAGATGCTATACGCGTAAGCCGGGGTAGTTGAGAAATGCCGTAAATTGATGTATATAGGGGAAACCAGGAAAAATTGAATGTGAAAAAAAGACAAATGGTTGATTGGGTTTTCTACGAAGCACAAAAAACCGAAATTTGGGGATTCTGCCGACCAGAGGCAAGGAATGGTAAAGAAACGAACCACCCCCTCCATATAATTCAAGCGATCAACTGATTACGCAACAGGATGGGACGAAATATAACACGTACATTTTTGTGTTTCAGTAGTCGCATTAGGACGAGTTCTCTGTACGCTCTTTTAGCATGTGTGACATTTTGGAATGGTGTGCGAAGCTTTTTGATAGCCACTCGTGTTTTCAGCTCAGAATCGTCGGCAGACCTGAATAGAAGAGATGATGAAATCGATTAACTTGAAAAAACGTCGACATTCTGTTTGTTTAGATAGAAGAGAAAATGTGTACCAGACCTAAGTTACCCTCTGCTCCTCTGAATCTCAATAAAAAAAAATAGGGTCAGTCATTTGTGAACACAATTTTTCGAGAACTCCTACATTTAAACCGTGTGGTAGAAAGCCTGAAAGTACGATTATTCTGAAAATCAATACAAATGACTGGTATGTGTAGTGGTGATGGGGAGTTGGCGTTGATTTAACAAAAGAATACACCGGACATAAAACAAAGAAAATGGGATCTGCAAAACCGGAATAAACACATCGGAGACATAATAATGGCAATAATATTGATGATAATAATAACAATAAATAATAATAACTTTCAACGACTACAACTCGGTCGGAAAGTTTTACAACCTGATTTAATTAATCTGCAATGTCCATAAGACTGAACAGGATGCAAACCACTGTGCGGTGTGACCATTATGAGGACACATTAATCATGCACTAAAAGGCGCAAATCGAAATTTCAGTCTTTCTGTTGTAACCTGAGTCCAACTCCAGTGCACAAATGTTCACGCACACAGTCTTCCTCTCTTTCTCGCATTCATGCGTGTGCTTTTATCCGCTGAGACTAAAACACAGACAAATATGAATTACTCCATGGGCAAACAAATGCATCCCAAAATTAATGAGTGCTGTGCACAGTCTTGAGCTCCGATCTTCTTTGTCCGAAGCGAGACAAATCGTCTTAGGATTTTTTTATTATACACCCACGTGTGCTGAACAACAGACAGGATAAACCCCACAGTCACGGAGACCTGCTGTTCAGTGATGGAAACCGGCAACCTAAGCCCCAGGACTTGGAGTGGTGAACCACATAAGGCCCCGATAGATTAGGTGTGGTATTGAACCGGACGACAGCAAAGCTGCCTATCACCGAAGTTGGGTAGCGGTGGCGGGGCGCGAACCTCGGACCACAGGGTCCAAAGCACGCCGATGACAGTGACTAAACCACTGCGCTACCACTACCCAATTACTAAAACTACCACTAATATAGGGCGTTTTGGACGGAAAGTCATAGTGTTGTAAGCAGGATGACCAGTATGAAATAGCGGCAACTGCTGAGGCTTTTTGATGCCAAACTTCAATGATCCCAGCTGAGCTGAACGATATTCATCAAATCTTCGTTGTACTAACAGTGTGTCTTCTCTCCAATGTTCTTTCATTCAACGCACATCAATCAACACAATGCTCAGTGACACTTATTGTTCTGGTTTGATGTAACATCATGTTGGGAAGACCAGGGCATTCCCTAGTTGTAAGTAAGCCTCAATGTCAGGGTTCAGTTTGTCTGTGCTCACGATTGCCAGATCAAAGTGAGAAGAACGCACAATACAAAGACTCTACTGATTTAAAGTCCACCCTAAACTATAAGTTGATAAGTGCAGTTTCAATTATTCATTCAAGTGCTATAATTGAGTTTGTGCATTCCGATTTAGAAAACCTAATATTTTCTGGAATTAATTCGCTCTCACTGCTGATAGCATATATTTAGTATTTTCATGAGATCTATGTGTTAAGAAGGATAAAAAATGTCTCATGCATTTGTCTGGTCACCAAAACCATTTGCCTTAGTAAAACCAAGACAGACTGTTTTCTATTGGATGTCATACGATCACGACATCAGTCACCTGATCACCAGAACTTACTTTTCAATGAAGATGGTCAGCATTCGTAAGCCAGGGACCTGTGATGGTAAGTCAGCATATGTTGCCCAATAAAGAAAGCCATATTATCGCACTGGTGGATGAAAACTAAGCTATTCCCTCTGAAGCGATTATCACCGAAACTATGCCATCGAAGTAATACGAAAGGTGAGACAAAAATAATCTGTTCACAGTTTAAGATGGTCTTAAGATTCCAGTTCTAACTGCATCACGAGTGCTAATGCTGATGTGTTGATTTGTGCGTTTTACCGTGTCCCATATGGTAGTTTAGGGAAACATACCAATAAGTGTGAGGGATCAGTTAAGAAAAAGAAATACAACACGACAGATTAACGCATGCTAGAGATCAGGTTTCCTATTCACATTCACAGCAGGTTGTGTAGCAGTCCAGGAAGTACAGAAGTCTATCGGTCCCATTCGGTTCTGTACGATCTCATTCGACATAGTGCATGACTAGAGAGAGAAACAAAAGCGAAGTTAAAAGTACGTCAACTATGACTTACACAACCGTTCCCTGAGCACCATATCCTATGGACTGAAAGCCGGAATAGCGAAGTGGTACAACATAAAGGGTGTCATGAATCTCATGCGAATGATACCCTTCGGGGATACCGTTTTCCATTTGCGAGGTTCACTCGAGAACAATGAATTTGTCTCTTCAGGTAAACAGCCAGAGTGAATTGCGAATCGATTTCGGAGCACAGGATATGGCGGGGGAATGGAAAACCTGAATGGGGAAAGGGGAGAGTAATACATTAGCATTGAATTGCAAAGGGGAAAGTTATAAGTATATGACTGATGGATTACCAGGAAAACTATGAAATACGGAACTGTGGAACGGAGAGTAGGGTAGATGACTGCGAGCTAGAGTACTGACAATCATGCGACCAGTTGTGAATTGTTTATTGTGCATAACTTTTCCAAGCACTGGAGCTCATATTTCAGTTAAAAATCATACACGCTAACCGCCACAGTGCACATAGCAAACTATGAAAAAATTTCAGACATGAGGATACTTCATAACCCAAGGTTAAGACAAAGTTCACTCATTGTCCGCTCTTTGTTTATGAGTACACGAGCAAGATACGGTATAGTAGGATTGCGGTAACCGTTAATTCGAGATGAAGTTCGGCGGAATTGAGAGCGTGTTGAATGATGGGAACGATATCGTGTCATTTCTGCGTACAATGGGTGGTCAGGATCTCTGAGAATCCTCTCAGCAAATTCCACACAGGAAGTTACACGACATTGTGAAAGTTTTAAAGCTAACTCATTCACAGGAATAGAAGAGACACGACCGCAGCGTAAGAATTTACAATTGTTTGAGAAAGCCAGGAAAAAATGACTGGGGAACAATAGAGTAAGATGGAGAAAGTACACTGATAAACAAAGGTAGAAAAAACTGACTGGGATGCACGAAACTGCCTGAGCTTTCGGATTCAAAATGATAGGCACCGCGGTTTACCAATGCAGTTGTGGATGTGGGTTGACCAATGGTTACATCAAGATATATTTGACAGAGTTCACCCTGAACAAAGGATTGTTATTAATTGCTGTGGGGTCTGTCGGATATGGGGGCGAGGAAAACTACAGTGAGATTGCTCCATCGTTTTCGATCGTCTCGTCCCTCTCACCCGTGACCTTAAACAAGTAAATTCCCTCTGACCCTTTCTGTGATCTGATTGGATCATATTCCGCGATCTGCGGTGCTTGAAATCCCTCACCCCAACACGAGACTGTTT
>UZAN01053377.1:0-11319 GCA_900618425.1 Echinostoma caproni
ACCGTGGTCTAGCTATCTCTAGTCGTCATGACCACATGTCTCTGAACCATATAGAACGAACTGTTTGAATTTCACCGTCATCCATTTTCCAGGCAATCATAAAGCCAATACAGATTGATAAAACATTGAATCAGTCATGACACTTAAAGTCGAGTAGTCACGTATGCACCGATAAGAGTGGACTGGTACCAGTTCCAGGATCTGATTCGGTCAAATTTGAATTCACACATCCAATATCTCAGTATCACGCCTGCGTGACTGTAGCCGCCTGTAGGCCACTATCATACATTTATTGCCAATGCCCGGAAATAGATCCGAGGAGCTACATTTATTGATCCGTCTAATGTTTAACACATTCCGGTGTGTAGAAAATTAATACACATTCAGTCATCCAGGATTTCCTCATTCACCCGTCTGTCGTATCCAGAGTGTAATTTGTCGCAAATATCTCAATCGCTCATCTCTGACTACGAGCCGGGACAGGGGTGGGAGAGTAGTGTGTGTGTGTTACCACCTGTCGACAGATTGTTCATAAAATATTGTCTTGTAGAGAGCAACCCTCCCTCCCCAATCAAACCTCCACGTTTGTGCCTCCTTCACAATGCTCAAACAGTTTGCACTAACTCTGCGCCACACACAATAAACCGCAGTCCTGGATGTGGTAGCTTATTCACTCCAATTTTTAGTTTACCTCAAACGTATATCATAGAAATGGGCAAAAGTATTTTTCGATTTCATATGAAATTTTTATCTACTCTCTCTCTCTCTCTTTCGTTCTCGGCATGCACATACAAAATCAGTGTCCATATATATGCATTAATATTCCGTCAGTTAAGTTCACCGAGAGGAGATTTCGTCACGAGCTGTGTGGTAGATAAGTAAGGTCTGACCATAAGTCAATCCTATACTCACCGTTCATGTGCTTATCGGCTTTTTATTCTATAAAATTTTGTATGATTATTATTGTTATTATAAACTCGTTGGAAAAGGTTTTCTGTTGGTCGGCATCTCTGTTCCCGGTGGACAAATACTAGGTGTTACAACTAAGGTTTAATGTCAGGATTTTTGAACGCCAATGGTAAAAAGCATCTCAACACCTGTTTGTGCTATCCAGTAGTTTTAAATTAGTCACACTAGCAATTTACTAAATACCATAGTGAGTCCCTCCCCCCTCCCTCCGGAAAGCGCAAAGAACTCCAGTCAAAATCCAAGACCAATTTGAAACAGTGATTTGTCCGGCAAGCTACCTAGTCCACCTAGTCGGAGATTGTTTACACAAATCGATTTCATCTCGTGTATTATTCAAGAATATTTGGGCGTGAATCGTCTAGCCCCGACCGAATTTCAAAATGTTTTCCATGAACTGTAGCTAGGTGTACTTATTATTTTTTATTGAACAAAATTAAATTTTACAGCCAGCGCAAACGAAATGTAAACTGAAGAGCTGGGGGTTACTTCATGATAGAATCACCAATGCAAAATCCGCCTACCACTTCCGGGGTTCTAACCCGAGACCCAGCTCACGAGCGTAGCGTAAACTAACAACTCATCTTAAAAACTACACAGTCCCTAAGACATTTGCAGGTAGATCATGAGCATCTCTCTCCGATCGTCAAATGTGAATCCAGAGTTTGGGTTTCCACTGGAATACAAAGATCAAACATTATTTGCATTCATTTCCGTTCACAACCGGCAGGGACTGTCGGTATGGTTTAACACTGCACTCATGTTGAAGTGGTCTGTTTTCAATAGGAGGAACAGATAAACAAAGTTAATTCAATTCACTTGCATGGTGTGAAAATTAGAACTGTGACCCCAGTGATTTGTGACACGCAAACACAAATGAACCAGTAAACAGACTTTGATTACAATCGCGCGCTTTTTCCAATGGAAGATAGTGAGTGAAAACAAGGTGGAGGGAAGGGAACGATGGAAAAGGGGACAACATTGCCAATCAGTCTGTCTGTCTAAATGTGTATTTTCCGGTGCCACGTGTGTTTCACAGTTGTTGTGCCTTGACAACCGAGGTCATGATCATTATCCATGCAACGCCTCAGAACTCGCGCTGAACTCGACACCTTTGCGTGATTCAAAGTGAATCAAACTAAACCACAACACTTAGAAGGGAATGAACGGAAATCGAGTCCGGACATCTGCATTCCAGAAGCAGATGCCGTACTGATGGTTTTTCTACCAAAATATTGGCGACTGACCGATAACTAACGGCTATTCACAACATATTGAACCAAGCAGTTAGCACATTGGTCAACCAGATGGTTACACAGCCAGCCAGGGGAAAAAATTAAAAAAAATTCATTTTTTTATTAATAAACGAAACGAAACAATTCGTTAGTGAATTAAAATGCAATGGAAATGTTTGTGGTCACCGACAAAGAGCACCGGACAGATGTTTTGTTCTGTTTGGGACTCGTCAGCAGTGTGTACATTTGTGTTCCTGTCAGGACTCTAATCGCGAACATTCGGGTCGGGATTTCAAACCCTTACCCCTGGGCTTCACGGTCGACGGTCATCACCTTCTGCGAATGGTTCAATTAATTTAGATGATCAATGTTTGGATTAACCTATTGGATTGTTCAGAGGCACTCGGCACTCTTGATGGTCATGGGGGATTGACGATCTCCCAAGGAGTGAAACCCACACCTGAACAATCGAATGGGCTAATCCAAGCTTGATGCTCTAAATTCTTTAGTGAATTTCGTCCTGTACAAATCAAATGAAGGGCGAATCCTGGATGACCGTGAACAAATGACCGAAGTGTGTTGCCCGCGAACAGCGTGCAAAGATGGGTTATGCTATAGCATATATAAGGAAAATGAAACGATAGTCGAGTGGATAGCATATTTGCGTGAGTTCAATTTTCGCGATCCTCAGTTGGGTCGATGGATTCGTACGGCTAATGAGATCTCATTTACATTTATTATATGATCACAATAATTATTGTAATATATTACTCACGAGTTATTCACGAATAAACTGGTCACGAAAAGAATGTTCAATCAACTTCGGTAACAAATGAATATTATACTTTTGTGAAAAGCATTCAACACGGTTAAGAACATGGAATGAATTAATAATCATTTTGAATAACTTATATCATTGATAATCGAACATCTAAATAAAACCGTCTCCCTACGAATATTCGATCAAGCGATCCATTATGTTGGATTAGATGTTTATCAACATGTTCAGTGAAGCGATCGTACACACAGAGCATCATATTCAGGGTTCCATTTTGTTGTTCCGCCCACCGTATCATCATCTTTGTCGAAGGAAATTAACAATACAAACAATTCCTCATTGATAGATAAACCTATAAGTTTGTGTTTGTGTTCTGCGAGTGCCTGAACACACCGGAGCTGTTTTATTTTTCGATGCGATAATAAATCAGTGCCTCATCACTTAGTTTCTGTTTTATTCCCATTTGGTATAGAACAAACGTGGAACTGATTTCCGTGGAAGTAAACGTGATAAATTTAAATTTCATAACAAGTGTGAAAATAAAACTTTGCCAGTGGGGTTCAAACTACCGAACACTAGTCCGGAAACTATCCCGAAATTTTCTTTGTTTCGTACACCTACATCTGTCCGTTGGGTAGTCGTACATCATTAGGTCACAATGTTTGATAACCGAGTTGAATACTGTCTATTTCAAGTATGTTATTCGTTCTGCTTCTTCTTCTCCGCCGTTTGAATGATGTAATTGTCAAGTGTCCTCGATGTTTCCACAGGCACTTGTTTTCTTATTTGGTAAGCAGAGATATTCACGTTCCCCCTTCAAAATTCCATTTGTTTGTGAACATACAATTTGCACCATATAATTTAGCTTATTGCACACATGTTCATTGTGTGTGTGTGTGTGTGTGTGTGTGTGTGTGTGTGTGTGTGTGTGTGTNCGTGGTCAGCTGTGGGTGGGGGTGGGCCGCTGGTCTGAAGCGGTGGTGGAGTGTGTGCATGTGCATGACACATTTTGACCTCAACTACTTCATATATCATCAAACGTACCTGGCCTGCTGTTCGTTCGGCCACCACCACCACCACGAACGATGCTCTAGCCGATCATGTAATAACAATAATTAAGAACGCTGCTGCATATCTGTCTGAGCTGATTTGGTCGAAGACACACACGTCGACGATGTTCGAAACCCTCACTTACAAAAGGGAGTGCGAGTGAGAGAGAGAGAAGAATTAATGGATCGCGATCTGAAAGAGGCGATTCAACCGTGGTGATGTTTTCGCAGACTGAAGAACAACTGTCGTCCAAGCGGCCTCACGCTCTACCACAGTGCAAATTTCAACCAGTTCGGACAGTGACGTTTCAAGTCAGCTGTTTAGTTTGTCGGAATGAAAGAGCTGGCCGGGAGATCACAGAGTGCTTACAAACAGTGAAATGCTGTACAAGAATTCGTGTACCCTAGCGTCCTAGCAAGCTATTATTTGATCTGTAATATTGTCGAACCAAGACATTATGAAGTGGATGGAATTCAAAAAGTGACTGTCCCAATGCTCCCAACCGCGGAGCAAGTGTGTTCCGAAAGCTAGGATCGTCTAGACCTGACGTCTACTGCTACCGACATGGAGCGGACGTACCTGTGTCTAATGTCTCGTGCTCGATCTACCCGTGGCTTTCAGATGTGACCAGTCAAGCGGCGGCAAGTAAATGTACCCAAGTCAGTTAACTACACACCATTTCCTCCTATCAGCTTTTCGAGGATTACATAACCCCCAAATGCATTTAACATAGGCATGTTCCCCAATGGTTACACTTAATGTAACGCATTTGTCTGAAACATATGCAGTTAACGAAAACCGTAAATTGCGTTTTCTTCTAGTGAAATGCACTGTGTACATTATGTGATCTCGCTGTAACACTACGTCACTGTTGCTTCGGGAATCAGTAACGCAACAATTTTTGGTTCAACAAATTCCCGAAGTCGGGCGTTCAACTCCCTCGTCATTTTTTTCGACTATATGGTTCATCCTTTTGACGGTAATCCGTATTTCTCGAGGAACGAAGACGTGCGATAGCAGTGCACAGAGTCAGTTAGTTGATCGTCATCGATCGAGTCCCGATTACCAACACCATGCAGAAGAGAGTCTGATTGGATGGTACCGTGATGATCATTTTTTTAAAAATAAATCCATCCACACTGCCCAATGTTCCTAGTCGTTGCATAGAATCCCGCTTCTGCTGCTGTCAAATGGCGCCACACAGAATATCAGTTGTTTGTGACTTGTCTGGTACTCACCGAACTTGGACAATCCCCTTTTTGGTGACCGGGGATCTCATATGCGTGTGGATAGTGTGAGTAAACAATTTGTACCCCTCCCCCCCCTCCCATCCCATCCCCTTGGTCACACAGCTTTATTCTAGCACCGATAAGAGAAAAATGAAACAGAAAAATGCATTTTCATGTTTTGGCTCCAAAATCAATTTATCATTCCGCATCCGTGGACATGAACTAAAGGTGTTAATTCCTGAAAATAACACTCCTCACCGCACACACACACCGTCCGAACTAGATGGATCATGTTCTCACGTTTTTGTTATTTCACCCACGGCCCGATAAAGCGATGATGATGATTCTCTGGTCGCCACCAGTCAGTTTGTTCTTTACGCGATGAAATTCACCATATCTTCGTATCAAAAATCTTCGCTACTGTCGTAAAATGGATGAAGCTGCCGCTGTTTATGGCTTCTCTCTCTCTCTCAAAAAAAAAACACAAAAGGTGTTGTTTGTATGAATGTGTGAGAGAGAGTTTGTATCAAATGTTCCATAGCCTGAAACACGGATAGGACAAATGTGACCTCGATGTGAGTTTGTGCGTCCGCCAGCGTGTGTCAGAAACCGATAATGTTCCCACATTGCATTTGGTGTTTAGTGCACCCGTTTCAGGGGACGGGGCTGGGGGGGGGGGNCTGATATGACTGGATATTTGTCCCCATCCCCCCGTCCCCCGTTCAGTTGTTTCGTAAAATTTTACTCAAACAAGACACTGTGATGAGATTCTAGTGCGCTGCGTCATCTCAGCAAGCACACTTCCGCGCGGCTACCCTGTCCCATTCTGTATTGGATAATTCGTAGTAAGAAAATCGCATCCAAGGGATTGTGCGAATCAAGTTCACGGAGCGGCTCATCACCCATACCTCAGCGCAGCAATGCAAACGGAGGAGATATCGTGCTGGGATATGACGCAAATTTCGAATGTCATTCGAGTGCGAAAAGGCTATTGCGCGCAATGCCACCACCGAATTTGGAACTCCATTGTGTGTAAAACCGAGTTCTACCCTGGGAGCAGCACTACCGACTCGTGGTTTGATAAATAATCGATTGAAACGATCAAAACACCCCCTTCATTTTGTCAATCGAATTGAAACTCAGTCACGGATATTGGGCATAGACGAGATAGGTAGAGTTTCCGTAACTTGTGACTATGATTTGATTGAAAAATCTCATCAATGAATGAATGCGGTCAATTATCATTCGTGTGGTTTCCTTCACGAATTCTGCAAACCAGACGAAATGGTCAAAACAGATTTGGTTACTCAATTTCGCTCTTTTCAGGAGACTGTCATGGAAACTCCACTGTAGGTTGCCAAAGACGAAATAAAACCGAACCAGATCTAGCATTCACAATATTTTCTGAATTTACCAGTCGATCGAATCAGTCAATAAACTTCTGGGTTTCCCCTTTATCATGCACGTTCAAAATTAAGAAAGTTTTGGACACTCAGGTACTACTCCAAGTATTGTTTTCTTGAAAATTTTACTCAATATATATATATATAAGTGGATTTTTTCCATTTTCATTGTTTTTTGCAGGTTTCCGTACAGATCGAAAATCTCAATGGGGTTCATCTGACAATGAAATTCGCTTGATGTAATTATCCCAAATTTACGTGAAGTCTGTTTCGGACTAGCATTATTCAAGCAGCAAACAGAATGGCGACTTTTGCTAATCAAGAGAATGGCTCAGCCACGTGTATTCTTTATCAGCGTACTACCTCAATAGCACTGCTATAAATTGGGTTAGCAACACGTTGAGTCACTCAAATGACACCGAGTGGTGAAAATCCATTATTCTTTCTTTTCAAGGAGGTCACAACCAATGTCAATGTTCAAAGAGGAGTGTGTCTGAGTGTACGTATGTGGTCAATTAAAGGCTGTCAAGTATTTTGTGCCAATGTAAGATGACAATTTTCGGGTTTTGACCCCCGAAAACTAATTATATTTAATTAACCTCTCCCTTCGCAACAGAGGAGTTTCTGAATAAGGTTGAATCACGTGATCAGAACATTCAGTACGACAATAGGTTCACTGTATTTCAAACTCGTATAATAAAAGCTGCTGGTATATCGTCTGATCCTCCGTGGATTTTTCACACACACACACACACACACACACACACACACACACACACACACATGATTAGATTGCGTTTTGTCCGAATGTTGGGCAGTGGGACTCACACTGTTTTCGAATAAATACAGGCTATGGTCCATCACTTGACTTAACGAGTGAATGGAAGAGTGTATATTGGAGTTGTACGTTGCAAACAAACAGAGCCCCATTTTCTCCAAAGATTGATTCTGTCTTCAAGCCAAGATGCAACTGAACTCCCTGGATTTAACGACGAAGCGTATTGATCCCAATGAGAAAGTAACAGTACTAAACCTGGCAAACATAATCATTGATTCTTTCCGCATAGATGACCATGATTCATGTGCAAAAGGCATAAGCACTAAAACGATTAAGAGAAAACTTGCGTTTATTAAATACTTAAATAAATCGCGTCTCTTGAAGATTATATACCACTCTTTGATGAGTGGATCGAATCTTCTCCCCTTGTATGAAGAACACGTGTTAGAGAGGTATACTGAACCGAATTTAGGCATTATTTTGATCATAAACATGGGAATTATTTGATTAAGAGAATGGACGCAGACAAGCAATGTGGCAGGGAGAAACCAAACACTCGCTCCTTTTGTCGATCAGGATTTATTTCGACGATAGTATCTCATAGAGGGAATTCGTCATGTATAGAGCAGATGATGCATGAACTAGAAAGCTGGGAAGCACTGTACAGCTGTTTCGACCTGGTTGGGTCTCATCAGCAGTCCGAATCCATTGACCCAACTGTCAATTCCTGGTCTCACTCTTCAGACAAACCCGCAGGCTAAAACCAACGCGATTTTGTGTGGAGTACTCACAAGTGGGGTTTTTATCTGACATTAACACAGTGCACCCCCGCAGGGATTGCAAGAGAATTTAGACAGTAAACGTGACAGAATACGCTTTAATCAGGTTCTATTTCATCCACATCCGTCATCATCAACACCGGTGTGGTTCGTCGAGCTGTTCGAACCGTTCGAGACCCCACCTGTTCTGACAGGTCCCTAAGGTGAGGCATAATTTACCCGCTTCTTTAATTCAACCCTGGTTGAGATGTGGAACNAGGGTGAGATGGGGGGGGGGGGGAGAGCGGGAGGGCGGGGACTTCGAGTAGTGGAGGAATAGATGAATGAATGAGCTGCTCTTTCTGATCAACACCACCACTATCAGCGCTTATCCGTTATTCAAACAGTCGAACTTGAAAGAACTATCCTTTAGGCTGTTTATTTAAATTGTAGAATCGTGTGCGTGTTTGCGGACATGTCATGTAATCTGAACGCATCTCGAGGAGTTTAGCCTCGTTGGAAAAAAATCACTTTGGATGGATAAAATGTTGCACGCATAATTGATTGGTACACAATCTTATCAAATTTATATCCACACACAGCGGTACAATGTAAGCCATAAATGACATTCGAATTGCGAATCGTGGAACGGGGCCTTTTCTTACAGTCGATGCTGAGAAAGTTTGAATAGGGAAGCCATAAACAAAGGTTTATGACACAATGTATATCCATGATCAGAGCACTTAGTTCCCGGAATCAAATTGAAAGAAAGAACACAACACTGCAAGTGATCACGATTTAATTCCGGAATCATTACGCTGCACCTCAACAGGTGCTTAAACTACAGAACATGTATTGATAATCTAACAGTATCAATTCACTCCTCCGCTTACGTGGTTACCAGGGTAATGACAGACTGATGTAGACCTCCTTTTGTTGACACAGCAGCGAAATGATTCCGGACTTGAATCGTGCTCGCTTGCAGTATTGTGTTCTTTGTTCAAGTAGTCCCAATCGTTTCGTTGTTTTGGTACACAGGCATGAGGCAGTCAAGGAGATTTCTTATATCGCCGGTGAAATGACGAGCCTAAGGCGCAGACAGCATTGCTAATTACAACGGCCAACATATAGACACAGACTCGTTCTGTGCGAACAATCCGGATGGTTGGTCGCATTACCATGACTTCGGTGATGGGACGCCATCTGCTTTCTTTTTTGTGTGTTCTATGTTGTCCATTGCAATTAGCAATTTTGTTTTCATCTTACGTTCGTGATTTTACTGATTATAAGAAAAAATCACTTAGACTGCAATATTCATGGGCACAGATCCATCGAAACGATCATGGATACATTGTGCAAGGTCATGTTCATGACTGCTCTATTCAAATTTGTGATGAAAAAGCAGTTTATTTTTCACTTTATCCCATGGGAATCAAATCGGATAAAGTTTACCGTAAGCTTACCGTATTAACGCTGTCCATGGGTTCAGAACTAAGCCAATTGAAATAGTACTGCATTTGAATAGTGAGTAAATAAAATGTTTGCAAAGTATGGATATACAGTTAGCAGTAGGAAATTTAGGGTTGGAGTACTTGTCAACGAAAAGCCTTACGTAATTGTTTTCTATAAAACCGGATGTCGAATGAATCTTTCATCTCCCTATTTCACTTGTCAGATGACAGTATTTTTTATTCGTTCTGTTGAACAGAATTCTAGCTTTTGGAGCAATATTTTTATAGTTTAACCAGTGTCCACATCACACATTCATGTAATACACGCTCCTCGATAGTGCTCAATCTGAGCCTATTTTAGTTAAAAACATCCCGGAGTATGAACTGAATATCTTTCTCCAGTTGCACATATTATTTCGATTCCCCTTATGCCTTATTTGGGTAACATACGACGGCCTCACTAACATCCTGTTTATACAAGAAGACATATTGAGGGTAAAGTAAAACCTTAGTTCGATTAAGCTCATGGAAATCAGTGTTTTTCTTCTTCGTATTTTCCAAGGTTTACTTGTTTTACCTTGTGTATTATTCGATGTTGGCAAACAACACATTGTCGCCCTGCGTCCGAGACAGTGTCTATTAATCTCTCACATTCACTGGGCACTTTCTCCAGTGTAGTTCAAGGCCCGCCAGAGTCCATTGATTCTATGAATGTGCATTGTTCTGTAGTCGCTCTGGAAACCGAAACTAACAAGCCGTAACAAATGGCACCACTATTCCCATGCACGGAGGCAGTCAGTTTCTCGACGGGCATTCCCTTCGGGCTGATTTCGATGAACGACACGTGTAGGTAGATGCATTAGCAACAGTAGTGCATTAGATATACCTTATCAATCACAACGTTGTTGTGCCTATGTTCGTGGTTGACCCAGTTGGTCAATTGATTTGTTCGATTCGTGTCCCAGAGTGTAGGGTCTTAGACACAGATCAGGTGTGGGTTGAAAAGAACACGGTGGTTCGACAATCTCCTAACAGCGCGTGTACAATGCCTCAGACATCGGGGATTCGATCCCCATAAACCACATTTCTCCCCAGGGTCCATAATTTCTGAGTCAGACCACGATTTTTTTATCAAGTTGTCTACTCTAGCTTGTATGGCAAGCAGATCAAATCCGCAGTGAGTTTTTGTGCACGATATGCACTTGTGTGACTGTGTGCCACCAAGTAGTATTGACGGTGATGGCGATCGTTTTGTGGTGGCCAACCTAACAGACACGGTACCAGGACCAGGACCAGCCCGGACGACTAATCCCCCTATTATTTATACCATCATCTCCACCACCACCACCACCACCACCACCACTCCCACCGTGTTCCAAGCTCTCTATAGTCTGTCAATCATACACAGGAACAAACGATTCATGGCACGAGCATCCAATGTGCTGGCAATTTTTGATGAAGCTGATCCCTGAACAGGACTCCTCTCTGTATTATTATATATGGTGGTGGTGATGGTGTGTCCTAGTGCGAAGGAGAGGTGACGGCCAGTCGGACACAAATGCAGACAGACGCAGTTGGACAGTGGGATGAGCGAAAAGAGAATGGGATGAATAATATCCGAGCGAGGATGGGGTAGGATGATCGGTCGGTGCATGTACGTGTACAAATGAA
>UZAN01053378.1:6405-16603 GCA_900618425.1 Echinostoma caproni
GGAACCTACTACCTTTTTGTAGATGGGGTAGAGGACTGCGGCTTTCCAGTGAGAAGGAAATTTTTTTCCGTACACAGTTGGAAGAGTCGGGTTTATGGACTAACTGAGATGTCCGCTGACTCTTTAAGAATTCTATGGCGTATTTTGTGGGGCCCCATAGAGAAGCAGGGATTGAGTTTGCATAGGTTTTTCTCTATGTCTAACTGTGAGGAACTAACTCGGTTAGGCGTGAAGTTTAGTGGAGAGAGTTGTAGTATCGGATGGGTAATAGTGGGAGTGGAACTAGAGGTGATCTGGTAGTGCTTTTGAAATTCGCCTGTAATCTGTAAAGGAGTAGTTACTCTGTCCCGTCTGGCAACTTGAGGGAGCGAGACGGATGAGATGTGCCACGCAGTTGACGGATATACTTGTAGAGGTACGGACTGTTCTTTTGAGCCCGTTCGAGTATGGCTCTTTGAGTGCGCAGATTGTATTCTCCAATATTTGAGCGGCAGACTTTCCTGAGCGCTTTAAATGCTAGTCCATCAGCTTCGAATCCCGTTGGCTTGTATCTTGCAAACAGTCCAGACCGCTCATCTAAAAGCTTGTGAATGGGACGCGGGAGAGGTGGCTCGGAGGCAGAGCATGCAAGAACACGGATAACGAACCACTCGTCATCCGAAGTGATTATTTGTTCGATATGTTCAGTGAGGTTGTCTACGGACAAGTCCAGGGGAAGACTATTAAACTGTGTCCTAAGTAACTCTCCCAAGGAACGAAAGTTGGTACGCTTGAAGTATCTGACCACTTGTGTGAACTACATTTTGGTGTTTCATTCCGTAATGCAGTCAAATAGCTGGACTACGTGGTTACTTTTTCCAAGAGGTAGAAGGTGATTCACCTGGTCAATCTGGTTCTCTTCATTCGTTATTATTAGATCTAACAATGAAGGAGCCTGACCCCGACGGAGCCTCGTAGGTTGATCTACGTGTTGATTCTAGGAGTAGATCTATAAGAGAACGACCAAAGGAATGGCCAGAAGAGTACACTTTGAGCCAATCAAGACCCGGGGCGTTGAAGCCACTAGTAATTAGGTGGGTGAAAGGATAGGTATTGCTTATTGACCTTAATTGGTCAATGAGTCGTTGGTTTTCGATAGGGGAGCTCTGTGGAGAACGGTACGCGACTCCACGTAGGTGTAACTGGCCTCAGGAGTTATATTTTAACCCATAAAATATCTATTGAGTGTACTGAGTCAACTGGAATAAGAAAGAGTGAAGGGAGGGCGCAACTAAGATGAGCTATAGCATCACATACTCTGCCCCGGGTTGAGTCTAATCTCTATAACCGGGAGTGGGGATTTCCAAGTCTGGAACATTTTCGTTGAGCCAAGTTTCAGTAAGGATGATAACATGGGGATATTGCTCCGTGGTAGGTTGATTTAATTGTAGAACTTTGTTTGAAGGCTAACACAGTTTCTAGAAATGCATTTAAGTATCCGTCCAGTAACGTTCTGGGTTGTGGTAGGAAGCCCGGTTGGACCGGGTGAGCGATTTGAAGGAAAATTGTTGGTGGTGAATGAACGGGTTGAGTTTGAAGTTGGTCGGGGGGCTATCTTGTGAGGGCATTTGTCATCAGAGAGACATTTTTATGGGTCTCTCCTGTGGTCAGCCTGTCGGCATCTTTGTCCGAAAAATTGCTTTGCTGTTGCAATTATTGGGCTGTAAGTCTGCACCGCAGGGACCACCGTTCAGTGAGTGGAGAGTTGGTCTTGTATCGGCCTTCGGCCGCATTCGCGTATTCATGGATGTGTTCAAACGTACTTTATTGCGAGTGGGAGGTTTCCCGAGGAGCCCTCTTTTAGGGTTAGGTGGGGCTAGTGTGCAGACCGGGCTGAGTTTAATCTGCCTTTTGCATTTCAGCTTCTTTTGTCTCTTTTTCCCAGATGCCTCGATTGGAGTACGGTTCTGTTCTATGAGACTGTTCTTCGCAGAGCTTGCCGCCATTGGTTTGAGGCACACTTCAGTCTCGTCCAAGGGTCTGGGGTCTGGGGAAGAGGGTTGAGATTTAAGAAGCTTTGAGTCCAATCGAACTGCTGAAATAAAGGGGTTTCTCAATAGTTCGGTGTGTCAAATTCGGGACCTTTTGGCTTGGGCTGTGAGAGTCGCACGTGCAAAGGTTTGTCTATGGAGATACCCGTCAAACCTAACCAGGAGCTTTGAGGATGGGTGATTGGTTAAGAATTTTGTTGGCCAGCTTGCAAGACTTCAATTCAACCAGAAAACTTAGACGATTCCGCGAACCTTTGGTGGTTAGCCAGGTGCAGCTAGGAGGTTTGTATTAACGCGGTTCCAGAAGGTTGAGTGTGTGCTTACATATAATATCTAAGTTATCAGACATGGAAAATCGCCTCCGGAATATAACCCGCTTGGCACGTTGTTCGCTGTCCTTTGGTTTCTTAGCTGCATCCAGTATTTCTTGCTGCGAAAGCTTACGCGCCGTGTTCGCAGCGCAAGTTATTGGAGAGACGTTAGAATCAGAGCTTGTAGGCTGGCCAGCTGATCGCCAAATATACCCAGCCTAGCTTTTAGGTCCTTTATTTCTTGGGCTTGCTAATGAATAAGTCCAGTTAGAAAGTGCTCCGAGCTAAGGGTATCTTAGCATTGATGCATTGGTAAAGTGTCTTCTTCTAATGACAGAGGTAAATGCTGAGAGGATAACATAACTAAACATCAAGTAAAATTAGTAGATTTTATTAATTATAAAAAGAGAAATTGCTATGGCGAGGGATATTGACAAGCGAAAAATTGGACATCAAGGCAGGATCGAATTTCAAACGTACCGCACGAGATCAAGGTCAAGGTTTCCGGAGCATCCCTCTGAAACCAGAGAAGCTTTAACTGATTGAAATGTACTGTTACTGTTTTGCTATTGCGAGAGCCAATTTTGCGGCTGATATAGATGGTCGGCTAGCGTAGAAAAATTACTTCCTATGGTGGATCTAACTTGGTTAGAGTACCCTGCGGCGGTCTTGGTCGATGTAACCATACAGGGTCCTCCACATTATATCAATTCCCCTCGACTTGACGATCGTAAAAGCGTTTCTGCTGGTGTTTTCATAGGTCAGTGTGTTTCGGAACGTGCGGGAAGGCCTGCTCAAGGCGTTGTTCAAGGTCTCTGATATATGAAAGCGTGGTGTCCGCAGACTTTGGCAAGGGTGGTACCGCTATCCATATGGGTAAAAGTAGCTTGCGTCCCAGAGACAGGAATGCCAGCTGTACACCATAGTACCATGTTAAGGAGCATGAAATGTGAGCATGCGTAGCGGAGGCGTTTTGTCCCAGCGATCTGCATCAAGGATTTCACAGAACGACCGCATCAACAAGCCATAAATCGTTCCATAAGCTTCATAGTGCCTTCTCTCCCCCAAAGGCATGTTTCATTTCACGCTTCTCTCTTTTGTAAACTGTAGCAATGGGTGATATCCGGATCGTTGGTTTCATTATCACCCCATTCTGCCATCTCGGTTGTCAACAGGCCTACGTTTAACTCATCAGGAATCCGTGATAGGGCGTCGCTGTTGGAGTAGCGTAGTCCACATCGGTGCTAGCAGGTTAACTCATATTCCTGAAGCTTTTCCTGCCAAGTCACAATCCGCTCCTCGGAACTCTTGACGTTCTAAAGCCGTTGTAGTGAATGACGGTCCGTTTTAACTTCAAATGGCTTCCCCAGAATATATGGCCTAAAACAGTTGATAAAACATACTGTCCTTGTGGGGCTATACTTGCGCTCTGAATAATCCAGCGTGCGACTTGCGTAAGCAATGACAAATTCCCTCCCAGGAAACTCCTGGGATAGAACTGCTCCAATATCACCGGCATCTGTGTCCAGTACAAATTTGCGCTCACTGCGGGAGACATCAGGAAGTGATAGCACGGGGGAGAGGTCGATCTGGAGTTCAGTTTTGAAAAAGAACGATCACACCCTGCTGACCAAACAGAATCACGGCCCTTGGTGGTGAGTCGATCCAAAGGGGCTGCAACTGACGTGAAGTCTTTGATGAACTTCCGGTAGTAGGAAGCTAACCCCAGGAAGTCTCAACTGTTTTACCGAGATAGGTTAGGGCCAAGCTGTGATATGGTCACACTTAGTGGGGTCCTTTTTAATTCATTCGGCGTGGTTATATGGCTCAAACACTATACCTCACGACATAGATAGTGACATTTTGAGGGCTTCAGCCGTAATTCTGATCGTCTCAACCTCAAGAAAAGGTCTTCCATTCGTTCTTTATGCGCTTGTATGGAATATGATATCGTCTAAATAGACGAGGCACCTTTCGGGCACGAACCGGTTCAAAATCGCGTTCATCAACTATTGGAAATTTGTCGGTGTATTAGCCAGAACAAAAAAAATGATCTCGTATTAGTGCAATCCGAAAGGTATAATGAATGCGGTTTTCTCGCGATCCCAAGGTTTGCTCTTCACCTGCCAGTAGCCGCGCACCAGGTCCAGTGTTGAGAACCACCAAATAATCCATCAAATGCGGCGTCAATACACGGGATATGAAACGAATCTTTCTTGGTCACTTCACTTGAATCCCGATAGTCGACACAGCCTTGGGCTACCATCAACCTGGTTTATCAATACTATAAGTAATTACTAAGGTGGGGTAGATGAAGGGAAGACATTCTTTTGTAGCAAATCCTGAAGCATTTTGGTCAACTGTGGTAAACAGTGATCTGGCAAACGCCGAGTACGCTGACAAATGGATCAAGAAGTTCTGGTATCAATTTGTGCTGAAACACCTGAGTACTACCTGGAACGCTTCTGAGGTTGTTACGGCGGCTGAAGCATTGTAGATGATTATGAAAAAACACTTTAATGACTACAATAAGGTTTTTGAGAGCATTCCCTGTTCTCTCTTTCAATCTGACCTTTGTTTATATGTACCAATTATTATTATTCCTGCAAAAAAACGGTTTTGATTGTCGTTCGATTCCGCCGGTTGAGCATTCAAACTCTTTTTGTTCGTTTATCAATGTACAGTCCACCTACTGAGGATCACGTCCAAGTATGTATACAAAATTTACTACATCATTGCACATTTTCAGGGACCGTATTATACGCGATTCCACTATTGATTGGTGTTTGTTGTGTTCTATTATTGTTGAGCGTTTCGATTACTCGTTGAAAACGCGATAAAAAAGTAGAAATTTCGGGATCACGAAGTTGTTCAGTTGAACAATACGCGTGTAAGACAGTCCTGAAAGGGCGACAGTAGCAGATGTACCAAAATTTTCTTATACATCTTCTAAGCTCTTCTGGAATCTTCTTGAATGAACCAACTTGTTTTGTATTATTTTCCACCTTAGCCCTTGAGCACCCAGGCTCTGGTACTCCGCAGGGTCTCTGTTCTGGAGATACATTTGGTTCCCTGAATTTCAGGAACTTATTCGAAATCGTAATTATGTCACAATATTTGCACGAAACATCCTTCCCGAGGATGGCCCTCGCATCGGAGACGATGACACATCAGGAACTGTTGGGTGACCTCCAGGTTGAACTTCAGCTGTACTCAACACTTGACAAACAATTTCGAGCCGTTAACCGCAGTGTCATCCGACTGTCTCACATTCAATATGCGGGTGGGCTGGACTAAGTATTCACTAACCAGGAAACATGAAGCATCTGGTTCAATCGAAAGGACACACGAGTGCCCTCCAACCAACCATTAGGAGAAATTGGTTTTGAGTTTGATTCACATTTGGTAACGACAGAAACAATCTTGCAATCAACGGCAAGGGACCTACATTTTCGGTCACGCGGATACATCGGAGGGTTGCGTCCGCAGTGTTGAGTGCGTCGACGGAACAGTGCATAATAGGGGCACCACGGTTGGGAAGTGGTATTTCCTAATGGGTGGGCGTGCAGGGTCCCTCAGGGTTTTTTGGCAATACGCGCAAGTCGCCGCCTCCCTCTCCTTTTGTTTTGTTCACTTTCACAAACCTTCTCCAGGGATTTCTGTAGACATACATAAACGTACATAAACGTACTTTGCAGATGACTATCCAAAAAGCCCATTGAAAGTTGCTTACAACAAAGGACTTCCCTTTCCGAGATCGAGTACTCACGGTATGCTTTTGCCTTAAGTTCCAATAAGGCTCAAAGAAACTCTCGTGTTGTTTCTGCCAAAATAACCTCTCTTTCTAGACGGCAAGAAGCTCTGAAAGCAGACAGTTAGCGAAAGGTATTGTAGCTGTCTGAAGCAGGAGTTCTACCGTCTACCCAAGCACTTCCCACAAGTCTTGCGGCTTCCTCGCTCAGGAAGCTCGTTGAAACGGCTCAGGGTTTTCCAAAATAAATTTCGACTTTTTATCCTTTGCGGGTAGAGATGTCAACAACGGAGGACTGTAATCCATCTTCCCGCGACACTAATCGTAATAAAGTGGGCAAATTCGATTATTTACGGCACAAACCTTGGGCCATTCCCCACTATCACTGTTTCTCCGGAGTAGATCAACGAGTAACGCGTGGCCGAAATCGGATCCAAAAACGTCAACAAAACGAACGATCCAGCAATTTTCTACGGTACTGCATTACTAAACGCTCAAATAAGCAAATAAATATGTAAAAACCTCAAAGTGATCTCGAAACAACTCGAAAACAAGAGCCAAGTGTTACCGTGAGCGTAATTCAACAAAGCTGAACGGAAGAAAATAAGCCTGGATAAGAACAGCATGCCCACCGTCACGCTGCACACGAACGAGCCAAATGTGAGCACTCAGGTTGCAATTTAAACAAATAAGGTACGAATGAAGCAGATAAACCAGGTGGAATGGTAGGATCGATGTGTGAATATACAAAGGGAGTGGAATGTCAAATTTTTGTGTGTCAGACGGACGGTGTTGAGTGAATGGAACATGAAATTCACGAACTGTGGAACCGCGATAGATTGCCTAAGCTTTACAGGAAGGATTTTCACAGATCGATCAATACATCACCTGGTAAAATCCTTCCTCGCGTCACACTATCAAAGGGAAATTAAAGGGAGTACCAATTCTCGCTCTCTTTACCTGGTCCCTACAGTCTTGTGCCATTCTTTCGCGCCTCTCATCGTCCTGTCCGTCTCCGCTAGCTCAGGAGGTCAGCCACAAGCTGTTCTCCATGCCCCACAGTGCCTCGCTCGCCAATCCGGAGGATTCCACAGCTGCTTGGGTACCCGGTCGATTCTGCTTCGTCTCCCTCCAGGTAGTATATTCGGCGGATATATCGCAGGGTTTTTCCGGCTGCCTTTTTCACTTTAACCGTGTGCACAAGTTCGACGTCATCCGGGAGGCATTCTTTGATGATCTCCAGGGTCCATTCATCCCGCCGCGGTCGTTCATCTGTAAGCAGTACTATATCACCAAACCAAAAGGTTCTTTCTGCGAGTATCCATTTCTGACGTGCCTGTAGGGTAGGTAAGTATTCTTAGACCCACCGTTTTCAGAAAACTCCCGCTAGGTAGATGGCCTGTCTTCAGCTGCTCAAGTTGCAATCCGTTGTTAGTCGAAACAGATGCGCGCCTTTTTTATTCCATTCAAACCTCTGCCCATTGCTTTTTATTCTTTCTCTTTCCTTCAGGTCCATATCACTCAAAGGTTCGTTAATCAGTTGGAGAAAAGGATGCCTCGGTGATTGTAGTTGGGTCTTTTGTCTCCAACTGGCACTCACCATAGGTCCTCTACCACTCACCCCTCGAGTTCCGGGGGAATGGACCACAAACACACTACTGGCGTATCGGCTGTTATCTAGTTGTACGGTATAGATGTATCAGCTTCCCTGCCACCATTTGCTCTCACAGACGTGCTGATAAGAGGTACGCATGAAGCTGCCGGTTTTTACCTGTCCCTTTTGGCTTTCGTAGGGCTTGGGTTACTTACGAGAGAAAGTGCTTTATGACGTGTGACTCTTTTCATCTACGCAGGGTCAGCGATACATATCTGCTATCATACACACTGTTATACATACAGCAGGCTTGCAATGGAAACTTCGTCAGTCGTTGCGTGAACACAGAATAAAACGGCGGTTGATCTAAGAGGTAGAGCACACAAGGCTTCAGAGCGGTAGTGCCATGGATAAACGCCTCGGGTTAAAGGGGTACCTCTGGGAATACCGCCGAGCAATTGGGAATAAAATTGGACTAACGTTGGTGCCAATACCACCTCTTGAGGTAGTTTATCCAGAGGGTTAACTAATCTATGAGCAAAGAACTTCGCTCTAATGTTTCTGAAAACCGTTGGCTTTATCAATTTGCACTCGTGGCTCCTGAGAGCCCAATTTTCATTGCATTTAAGGAAAACCATGCTGGCAAAAGAGCGCCCATTTAGTTTCTTAAGGACCTCTATCAAGTTACCACGTAGTCTGCTTCTTTGTAAGAAGAATAGGTTTAGACTCCTTAGCCTGTCTTTCTATGACAACCCTCTGACGCCAACGATCATCCGACTAAACCTGCGTAATACCCGTTTTAATATCTGGGAGTCCTGAACCAGGCTTGGGGTCTATAACTGAACGCAGTACTCCTTATGCGGTCGTACAGGAGTTTTGTACCGTGGTAGCCGCACCTTTGAGCATTTGGAAGTTACTGTTCATTGTGGTTGAAACAGAGCCTCAATCGCCCTTTTCACAGCAGCTGTATCTTGGTTAGAGGTATTTATAATAATAATAGTGATCAACACCTAAATAACCGAAGTAACCCAAATCATTCATTGCTGATCAAAGCCCCTGAAGTCATCGAAAGTGTCCTCACATAAGTCAACTGTCATACCGTATAGTGAATGCATATACTTTGACAGATGCTTCAACTCTGTTCAGTTTTATCTTTTCCCGTCCATTGATCCGCCGACCGTTTCTCCTTATTTCACTCCTTGCTCACCGCACGTCCAAAAATTTCACCGTTTATCTGGTATAAAGATTCCTGTTTTGTTTTATTTCTGTTGGAGCATTCCGCCGTCCCCACCATTTTCATTATTGATCTTATTCGCCTTGTGCTCCATTTTTATTGCAGCGTTCAATCCAGTTCAGCTCTCCTGAATACTCCCAACACTCTATGCACCGATGCACTGCTACTCTCAATTCTTTTGCGCTTTTCTTGTACATACGACTGTGTTGTACACATGGTCATGCCTGTACATGCTTCATGAGGCTTCGCGAAATATACCTTTAATATTATTAATGATAACAATAATAACAATACTAGGTATATTTCATGCGAGCGGGGCGTGATGCATGTTGAAATGGAAAAACGATTATTATTATATGGGAACTCATAGTGTTCGTATTTAAAGTGAGTAGAAGCCGAAAAGGAACACAAATCGAGCAGATTTCATTTGCAGCCAATAATGGAATCAAAGACAGCAGAGAGTGATTAGTTCGAGGTTGGGGAATAAATACAGCAGGTTTTAAAATTTTAAAGAATGAATGGTATTAGGTATCAGTAATGAGTTAAAACGTGAAGTGGAATTCACTTTAGTGAAATTCAAAAAACGTTGCTTATTGTTGTATAATGCGGGATACAAAACAAAATAAAATGTGAATATCAGCAATGCCGTGGAATATTACAGAAATGTCTTGGATTAGGCAGAAAGGAGAACCCGAGCAGGCCGTGAACAAAATGGGTTACCGCAGAAAACGAAGAGTTATATATTTATTTGCTTATTCGATCGTCTATTAATGTAGTACCGTAGAAACTTGCTGGATCGTTCGTTTTGTTGACGTTTTGGGATCCGATTTCGGCCACGCGTTACTCGTTGATCTGTTCGAGAGGCACACACCTATCTCAGCGGTTAGTGGAATGAGGCAATGCTATACCCTAGCCGGTTTCCTAATTATGCGGGGATTTGTATATACCCGCCAGGGTGCCTGTGCAGAAGATATAAGAACAAGCAACCTAGGGGGAATTTAAGTACATAGTCCCAGGTTATTTGTCCTATTCAGCGTCGGGAAATATACCCGACCATGCCTCGTCCAGCTGGTGCTTAAAAGCCCCAAGGCCACGAGCAGCAACCACTTGCTGTTGTGACCGGCTCCAGGCATTGATCACCCGATGCGAAAATAACTGGGCTCGAATACTCCTTGTTGCCGATGGCTTTTCCAATTTGCACCCGTTGCCCCTGGAGTTCGTGTTGTGGCATAGATGCCGCATCGGTGTTTCCGTTACCAAGGCGCCGTTCAGCTGCTT
>UZAN01053379.1:0-16603 GCA_900618425.1 Echinostoma caproni
TGGTTGAGGTTAGCTGTCGGGGAAAAATGAACTAAAGGCGTAGAATCAATTGGTGAAGGAGAGTTAGAATTTGGAATTAGTGAGGCAAATGTATTATAAGGTGAATCATTGGGGCAACTAATAGGGTGCACCTTGGATGGACTGATAAGGAGTTATGAAGACGAAAAGTCACGGACGCGGAAATGAAACAAGTGATAACGTGTACACACGTCAATGGGTTTGTGTTATTTAAAATTGAGTTCGATCAGGGAAGAGAAATGAAAACTGCGCATACTGGACGCGGTAAAGATGTCAAACGTTGATCGTGTGGAGGTGAAAAGACAAAACTGGATGGTTGGAGTTGTTTTGAAGGTTGTTTTGTGTATGTGGTGGAAGATTTATCTTTGAAAAAAATGGTTATATAAAGTCCTGTCGGTACGACTAGCTTCTGAGTGAAATCACTGTTTGGGTGAGGGTGATCGGGTCAAGACGGAGAGAAGAGGTTTCAGGCCTCATCAGGTCTTCTATCATCGATAAAAAACACGAGGCGTTTGGGTCGCTGTGAGTGGGCCTGCAACTCAACATTGAGGTTGTTTAGTAAAACGGTCCAGTCGATGGAAGATTTCATAGAGATCTGCTTTTGTTTTTCGGTTAATTCAGTTTTCTTCAACGGTGCATATCGTACCGATCCGACGGGAGTCGCCGTTATTCTTACAGCAGATCTCTGAAATAGAAGCCGGAAATGGGAAACAGTCTAGGTTTGGTTCCTAGCTGATGAGTGGGGGAGGGAAGGAGAGAAAGCATGCATATTATCGCGAAATCTACTGCTAGAAGTTCAGAACAGTCACGAGAATGGACTAATAAATTGTACCAATAAATCAGTTTCGACTAATAACCTAGACCAAGCAGTGAACATATAAACGGGAATGCTGATTGTAGTTTGGCTCAGAAGCGTCAATACAGATTCGTAGAGGAGATGTACCGGAAGCAAAATAGAAAATAGCAAAGCAAAAGAGAACCTGGCTGAAGTTTAGAGACATTCACCAGGTAAGATACCAGAGTAAAAGGAATCAGGTGGGAGAGGCAGGTTAATTCAGGAGAAAAAAAACAAGGTTTTACGAAGGACATTTGAGTCCAAGTAGCACCGTCACCAATTGAGCGGAAATGCTCAAACGGGGTTCCTATACCTAAACTGAAATAAAAGTGGTGAGTCTGAATTGGATCTCAGGCATCCAGACAGATTTTTAGAGTAGATGTACGGGAAGCAAAGGAGAAAGTAGAAAAGCCAGAGAGAACCTGGCTGTAATTTAGAGACATCGTTTAGAGACTTCGTGTGAGTCGACGTTTCTGAGCCTATCATATGCCTTCCAAGCTGTCCGCTCTCTTTCAAAGGGTTTATGTCTTAAGTTATTACCAAGGTTTGTTGCTCCACTAGTTTCCTGTCAGTAATAGAACGTGTTCCTCTGTTGGAAGAGTTATGCTTACAAACAAGTGCGTTGATTTATTCTCTACAGTTCACAAGTCGGAACGATTTATTTCCTTTGCGCAGTTGAGTAGTTCAGCCACCTTGGTAGCTTCAAACCTTCGGGTTCTAAGCTTGAATTTTGCTATTGTCATTGCCTTAAGAGAAAATGCACTGAGACACGGTCACTTATACCCAAAGGACTCCTAGAGACACTTTGAATACCTCTGCTGGATATCTGGAAAGCATTATGTTGTCCTGACCTAACACGTTTTGAGTTAGAGTCAGTGAGCAAGAGGTGCGCAGCAGCTGCTTATGGAAAGGCATCCGACAAGCGCTGAAGTCTAGCCAGCTTAGATTCGAGACGTTTTATTAACCGAAAACTATTGGTAGGTATCTTGTCCATAAGGCGTTTCTTAGCTCCTGGAGAATTCATGCATCTGATGCTCTTTTCAGGTTCAAGTGTGTTTGTTACTAGACTGACGTTCTTAACATCAGTTATTTGCTTCCGTAGCTTGACTGAGAGCTTTTCCAGTTAATCTTTTGTGCTAGGAGATGCAGAAGAGTGCAAAAGTGATGGTAGCCTGCTCCTCCGTGGCTCAAAAGTTTGGGCTTTGCTGGTTACTTGTTTGGTTTATCGTCTTTTGCCGTAATGTTTTAACAGTGGGAGATGGAATCTTTGATGACTTACTCAGCCCCTATTTTCTTGGATTCGAGGCGCATTCTACGGCGGAATATTTTGCCGTTTAGTTAGACCCGTACTAGTCTTGTATATGGGTTTTGACCCCGGGTGTTCCTCGGTTATATTAAGGAAAACCTATTCCAACTTTGGTTGATGTTGTGCTCGCACCATCGTTACCCAGGGTCTGTCCGGAATTGAGGTATGGTAAGGAAGTGACTCACCCGGTGGAGGCGCATTTTGGCGCTGGGTATCATAATTCTCTGATTCGATTTTGAACTGGTCCTTGTATGGTTTATTCTCGACGACGGACGTGTTTTGGTTGTGAGGAACAACTGTGGATTGACCCTGAGGGAACTCTATGTTTCTCCATTAGATTGAAGATGGTTGAAGATGGTTCAAATTGCATGTAACCATCAGCTTTTTGAGGACTCATTGTTTGATTCTTTGTTATCCAGAGATCTTATGGCTACTTTGGGAACAATGCTGTGGCCTTTCGAGCAAGATATGCGTTTGGGTGTCGTTTCTAGCTTAAATGATGGCGATTTGAATTCCGTGGGGCTCACGAGTAAAGTCCGCATACCGATGCCGTTGAAATAGGCGTTATTGCTGCCTTTTAGTACTGCTTTGACGATCATTTTGCAGCTTTCGCAAATCAACAGGGGATCTTCGTAAGTACTAAAATCTGTTAGAGTTCGTTTAAAAGCTCAGGGTAAGACTTATATGCATTTGCGACATTCTGTATCTGATTGAACTCTTCTGCAACATGACAGTTTAGACATAGGAATGATGAACCTTACGGTAGTTGATGCATTGTAGGTAAAGCGAAGTACCCCTCTTATAATTTATTAGCGCTTATTTTCTGCCCTTTCAATTGTTTGCTTTCTGTAAATTTCTCTTTGTTTAAAAGTTCTTGTATGACAATTTTGATATTTGATTCGGAAATACTGCTTAATCAGCTCGTTTGAGCTTGGTGTGCAACTTGATTGATCATTTTCAGCGTTCTGCTCGGATGAGCACACACTTAAGTATGTTTTTCCCTTCTTTGTAAAACTTTGATAATGTGTTTTAGATACCATATAAATTGTAGTGGTTTATGTGCAGGATTCGCGTTTTCATTACATGCGCGCATTGCCTTTGGTTCATTGGGATCATTCAACGTTATCGGGTTGAATTCTTTCTTTCCCGTTCGAAATTCATCCTCAATACCTTGTAAGAAATTGTTCATTACAGTTTAAGTCTGAAGCTTATTACGGAGTTCAAGCTTGTTCGTCCTAGATCACGACTTTGGTTTGGTCTCATTTACGTGTTTGCTTGACGAAATCAAGTGTAAGCAACAATACTTGTTATACGTTAATTCTGGTAAAGACGATCATAGAAAATCAAATAGGTGAGCGTAAAATTCGTAAAATGGCTTACCTAGAATGTACATAAATGATCACATGCCTAATAAAGACATAAGGGTTAGTTGTAACACTGGGAGAGTCTTGTGTGATTGGACAGAAAGTAGGCCCATGTAGAGAGCGTTGCAATGTTCGATTAAGCCCGTTAATTTGCGATGACCAGATCTGACTTTACCAAAGGGGGACACATCAAACCGTTTGCACTGCTCACTTCAAAATCAACAAACGTATAATCATTTCCAGTCTTTAAATTCCGTCTTGACCGTTTTTGTTTCACCACCTTCAATAAACTAAATTTCAAAAAATTGGAAGTGTTTTCACAAGGTATCACATTGATTCAAACACCTGCATGTTTCCACGCCAATAATCTCAAGTGCTTTAGGCTGGTAAGCAAGCACCAAATTGTATGTTTATCGCCAAATGTCTTAAACAATAACCGTTTTTTGCATTACAGGAACCAACTTACTGTTTCAATTTACATCCGTTCTCCAGTGGATGAACCCGGCTGATGCTCTTTCAATGCGCCCTGTTCTAGAGACCTCAAAGAAAGGAAAGCGCAAAACCCTTCAGGGACTCGGGACATCTGGGCAACAGCCTTAAGATCGTGAATCACTCCAAGACTAGTAAATAGATGAAATCTTCTACCGCCAAAGTTCAGCAACGTACCGCATTTCCAAGCCCTTACAACAGACCGAACTATGGTGATTCAAGGTGTCCCCAAACATAGAATGTTAGGTTCACAACATACCTCGTGTAATATGGAACTTTACCACATTTAAAGACTTTCGCCGACAGGGGGAGAAATAAAATCTCTCCCCTCCGTTTTCAGATAGAAGGAGAAACCAATTGATCGCAGAGGTGGAAGCTCACTCATGAACACAACACCAAAGGAAATCTGGACGCTCCAATGGCCGGTAGCCACTATGAGTCTTGTGCAACGTGACCTGACCTGAACGAAATGCAGAAGAGGAGAACATATATTAGTGCATGCACGTGTAGTAACTAACCAAATCCCATTCTTCTCGTACCCTTCCTCCTGTGCACCCCATTGTTTTATCACACTAAGGTCACCTCCTTGGTCAGCACGTGTCCGCATTCACTTTCCGCACGTTTGCGCACGCTTCCGTATCTCTCTCTGCAGGTCGTAACAATACAATCCGTCCTCCGCTTCGTGAATCGTCCCGTTCTGTTTTCTTACGGACGTTCGTTTGCGACATATGCGTATTAGCTCGGGGTATCGATAAGCCACACACGGTCTAATCTCAAATCGCATCAACGAAAAGGAATTACTGAAAACTTCCAAGGATCCGAGACACTTGTCCGACAGCTAGGAACTCCTAAAGCACTTTAAGACTTCAATAAAACACATCCATCTGGACTCATGACTGGTCTCGATCACCCAAGGCTCTGTTCTTGGGCCCCTTCTTTTTCTTCTATTCATCAACGATCTCACGCTAGAATTGCACAATCCCTGCTTCAATCTTTGCAGACGATGTGAAGATAGCGGGCGAGAACTTAACCCAGGACCTAGAAGCAGTTCGCAGCTGGTCGGCTCGATGGGATTTACCCCTGAATATTGGACCCCATACTATCGCAAAGATATGGAGTGTCTAGAGAGGGTACAACGACTGGCAACCAGAATGGTTACTGGACAGATAGGAAAGAGCTACTCGCAGCGTCTGAAGGACCTGAATCTTTTCTCGCTGTCACGCCGAAGGACGAGGGGCGACTTGGTAGAAGCCTTCAAGATAGTTAAGGGGTTGTTGGGCATAGAACTAAGCAGCCTCTTCTTTCCTGCACCAGAGTGCGGCACTAGAGGACATAGTCTTAAGCTGCAAAGAGAGCACTCCAGGTTGGAGCCGAGGGCCAGGTTCTTCACAAATCGGGTGGTACCCTTGTGGAACAGATTGCCGGAAAATGTTGTAAGCGGCTCAACAGTTGTAGCCNCTTCAAAAGGCCTTGGATCTGTGCTGGGATGTGGTTTTCCCGGAGCTGGCCATTTTAGGGACAAAACGGAATAAGGTGAGTCGTTCCTGTAATAATGTATTTCATTTCTACATATCTGGTGGATGAGATACTGCACCTAAATATTCTGCCTTTCAGAAACAAGCAGAACGAACATTTGACGAGCAGTGTTGGAAGCCAAGGAGACTAGCTGAGAACACAACGATCTGGACGCACGATTGGTCTCGGCCACTACTGTCCTGTGCAAACTGAACTGAACTGAACACCTCCGTCATGTGCAAACTGAATTGAGCGGAACGGAATATTACTTATCACTGTGCCACTGATAGGTCCATTCAGTTGAGGTAGGATAACTTCGCGCTCACGGTTTAATCAAGTGTTGATATCTGAAGCAACGCTGAATCAAAAATCTGACTTTGGCTGAACTGAATGATTTTGTTTAAATCAGCCAAGTTATTTTAGGGACCATAGTGATCTCCCTCTTTGCACTTTCAAACTGTATGGAATGTACATGTTCCTGTGATTAAATAAATAAATCATGGTGAGTTACTTTGAATAATATTTACCTTCTAGAGTTCTCGACCGCGACCTCGAACAAAAGTTGGAAATGGTACTCATTTCGTTCTCCCGGTATTCGATGACTTGAGACAACAACCTCAATGGAAATTGACCTCTCCCAATTTTACGCACAGCACTCGAAAGCTTTTAGGTGTCGAGCCGAAGATTGATCTTATTAAGGAATTAAAAACACGTAAGCCTTAAATAATTGATAAATAATAATTCATCATTTATTAAGGGAGTGAGCCGACCCAGCGTTCACATTCAAATAAGCACAGTGAGGCAAGAAAAAGTAGGAAGAAAAAAGAAACATTTCGAAGGGGTTTGGTAGAACTTGCTCTGTAATGTCCTTTTTTTGTTATGCAACTTCTTTAGTCGAGGAGAGGACGCTTCAGTTTTCGAAGTACTTGCTCCTAATTATGAACCCGAAGAAATCGAGAAGTCATCTGGTATTGCCTCCAAAGAAAAAGATATACTGGTAACAAAATATTTTATCGTATTCAGTTGAATTTAGCGATATTATTATTATATATTCAACGGTATTGACACGGATCATGTTGCACCAATGGAAGAATCATGGATGGAACATATGCAGTCAATGATTCGACAGAGTGTCCGGGTAAAGAGTTATTGTGTTCCTTTGGCTTACTTTATGGCATTCATTAAAGTCTGACGTCAACAATTTTCGTAAATGAAGTCAATTAAACCCTATATCAATTATAACCAGTTTGTGGGAGCGCTAGCCCAACTCAATGCAAAATATTTCCTTCCCGGCTTGAATTAGGTTTATTCGTTTAATAGACCAACTTGTTTTACTTAGATCAACTCAAAGTTTAAGTTTTCTCATGAATTTTACCTGACCATGAGAGGGATTTAGGGGTGGTCATTGCATCGTCCCTCAAGACCAGAGGCTACACGGACAAAGTTTGTTCGTCAATCTGGAGCATCCTGAGTCCAATCCGCCTGTCGTTCGGACCGGTGTCAAGAAACGCCTTCGAACGACTGTAAGCCACGGTAATCCGTCCTCGTCTGGAGTATGGAGGAGCGACGGCTTTTCCGATCAAACGAGGAGAGATGGCGAAGATTGAACGTGTACAGCAAGCAGCTACCCGTCTGGTTGCGGGTCTGCGAGGACATAGTTATGATCAGCGTCTTGTCATTTTCTCGTGTTTAACTGTTTTACCCCCTTTTCACTTTGTTATATTTCCCAATCCAATTGTCCCCTTTTATTGTTATTCTTATTATTGTTGTTGCTTTGGCATCATACTTGTCTACAAGCCGGTGGTAAGTATATATACATATATATTCGTGGTGACATCCTGCTGACTAGGAAGATTATCCGGGGTGATCTGGGGGAGAAGCTGAAACAGTTTCCATTGCGCAACAATGCACGCACATGTGGTCACCGTTCCATGCTTTGGAAGTAGCTCCTAGGAGTCATCCGGATTTCCGTCAGTGTACCATCTCTCCAGAAGAGTGACCAACATTTGGAATGCTCTCCCGGCGGATGGGTAGAGGAGGAAAATGATGACAAGCTCAAACAACTGCTGGTTGATTTTTTATTAATCAGGCGGCGAGTTGATGGATAGTTTGTCCGGACTCGGAGAAGAGAAGGCTCATACGGAAGAACTTCCTACTGCCTTTCGTCCCAGAAGGTGAAGGTGAACTCTTAGGCTGCTGAAGAAAATGACTCTTGTCACTCGGTTTTTCTGACATGCGCGAGCTACTTTAAGATATTCTCATTTTCGCACAACCGATAATATAAACAGGAAACAAATTAAAAAGTATATCTACGAATTTTTGGCGTTACTACCATGCTCTCTTCGGTTGGGTAACTGATACTGTTAGAGTGGATCAGAGTTGTTACTTATTAGGATTCACCGTGGTAGTTTTACCTGGCGTGGCTTTTCGCCAATACGAAACGATAATTTGTTTATTTAGTGAATTTCTTTTAGATTTTGAACGCCGTTGCTAAACCATTGACTTGGATTCTGACTGTGAATAATCACAAACTCAGCCGACTATTCAAACCAAGTGCTACATTTTCAATACTGAATACATAATAACAGCTCTCCAATACAGTAGCTGTTTTGAGAGCAAGCCGCCCTATAAATTTGAATAATGGTAACATAAAATAAAAATCACAGTTAAGGGAAGATCTAGTAAGGTAAGCAGTACACAGAAAGTACGGTAAGCAGCGTGTACTCATGTGATATTTTGAATTGGGCTTCCTTAAACCTTATTCCATTTATAAAAAGGTAATGCTTCAAATTAAATTCTTTTATGTGAGACACAGATTTTTAACGATTTTGTTAATTTGGACTTTACTATTGGTTACATCAGTGAAAACGGTATGTTAATTCCGGTTTTGCTTTTAATAAGAAATAACATAATTTTCAAAGCAAGCTTTTTACATAGTCGTACATCTTTAGTAACGGCAACATTCAGTCTACAGAGAACTACTCCAAGTGAAGAATAATTTTCTTAGCAAATGACATTTTTTATAGTAAATATAAAAACGCATTGAAAATCTGAGATTAAAACAAAAATGCTGTTGTTATTTTTCTTTTAAACTGTGTCTATTCATTTTTTGACTAACCCGGTCAGCACAAGGGTTACCGCTCAGTTACCGAAAACGCACCGTTTTGTCACGCGAGAGTCACTGATTAGTATCCATTGAAACGGATTAGTGACTCTCGGTCACTATGGAACTAAATTCGGCAGCAATTCATCGGTTCATTTGAACAATTTAAAATCGAAATCGTAAGAAAACACTTGTAAAGGGAATAAATGATTAAAATTATATCATTTCTAGGGAAACAGTAGCATTCAATACAGTTAAGTGAGCCAAACGCATTGCAAATGCAAAAATAAACGCATTAAATGAGTAGATTTTTATGCAGTGAAAAATGTCTATTTATGGCAAGTGGTTAGCTATACCATGAACTTTTTACCAAAATGAATTAATCTTAATTTTTATGATCAAAATGCACACTCATTTCAGACTTCCGTACATGTGCTTAACCAGATGCCCCTCAGTGATGAAACGATGACTCTCGAGTGTAACCCTATGCTGACTTGGAACTTTACCAAAAAGATTTGGTGTTATCATAACAGTAAATTTATCAAAGTTTGTTGCAGTACTCTCAGTTTCGACATGATTTGTTAAGCCAACAGTCTGAACTTGGATGGATGGGAAATGTCACACATAATATAATGAATTATTCAGTGAAATGTGTATTGATTCTCCGAAAGCCTCAGCATGATCACTGGTGGGTGCCTTGAAATGCGGCAGGNAGGTCAACTTTTCCCTTAATTTCATGAAATTCTTCTGTAACATCAGGTATCTCAAATAGTTTCTGCTAAGGAAGCCATTTTCACTGCTTTCCCGGAGCGGTGTTTTTCTACCAAATAAAGAGGTCAGTATCCAGAACCATAACCCGGTCGGTAAGCTACTGGCGGTTCATCTAGAGGATTTCTCTAAGAGCCTTGATTCAAAACCAACCAAGAAGAGTTGCACAAATTAAATACACACCCACACCTTAGCTCGCGCAGTGGTTACCGGATTGCTTGGGCATCGTGGTGCGTTGAGCACACTGATCCCGTCCAAAGGGTGCATCATCTAATTTACTGGGCACATACCCCTGAAAGATTGCGGTTTAGACGCACCGCCTTCCGTGTCAGGCTTTGGATAAACGAATGTGCTGGTTTTTAACGCCCTAAGGAAACTCACCTGCTTTGGTTTGGGCAACCTGTCAGTATCCTGCCTACTAGCAAATCACGGACCTGATTTCATTTAATAAAAATTAATGTACTATAATTTATTTGGCACATAGTCTGAACTCAAAAGTGTATGAAAAACAATTTAAAAATATATTTGAAAATATAAGCCTCCAATTAAACTGCTTTGTATCCGACTATACTCGGCTTTCTAACTTAAAGTGTTTTATTTTTGTTATGCACTATAACAATACATTCGCTGGAAAAATATGCTAGAAATATATTTCAATAATTAAAATGATTTCCGCTACTAAAACGTTTCTTTTAATCCCTGACTGACTCAGGAATCAGCCAATGCAGCTCTTTTGGAAAAGCTGGAGGATGAAATACGTGAAGATTACCTCTTCAGCGTTAAGAAGGCTATTGTGGATTTTGTGCTTCGAGAATCAGCTGATAAGCTCCCATCAATGACCGAAAAACAGAAGATTTGTGACATGACAGACGATGAATGCAAACCACCTGAACATAGAAAAGAATTGGAAATCGTTCCCAAACCATGGCACTCATCATTTGTTGCTGCGCACAGATTTTGTCAACGACACTTATTTGTTACAAATGCTTGCATGTTACAGGTTTTGGACCTATGGCACACAAGTTTTGCGTAAGTCAAAAAACATGACAGTGTGTGAATTAACAAAAATTATCAGTTAACCATTCCTGCTTTCATTACTAACAGCTTAATATTTTTGACAGAATACAAAGAGTAATACCCATGATCTCTCCTATTTTGATAGAACACGCAGGGTTTTTGGTTTTACTAAGAAAAATTATTTAGCTTTTAAATCTACCTATGTGCTTTACGCATTTTATTTATAAAAATTCATTTTTCTTGCAAATTTTATCGTTTTTCTAAACCTGATAAAGTCCCTGAATCGTTTTGTAATTGAGGCTGCTAGTTATGATAATTCCATTACACCCTCAAAGTGCAAGGTGTTATTGCAAAATTAACAGGAACTGGTTCCTGTTAATTTTGTTGGTTAGATACTTTCTGTAAGTAATCAAAAGCTTTGATCACCTCAGGAGTTACATTATTGTTGGCGGAAGTGTGGATAAGGAGATCTCAAAGAGAGACTAGTGTCTGCTAACCCGTGGCATCTCCGGCACCGGCAGGACATATCCCTTCCATTTAAGGAGCGTGTACACGGTGCACGCCGCGTTGCTCTGCGGTTGCGAAACTTGGTCTCTCTGAGCACACTATGTTCAACGATCATTTGTCGTCGACAACCGTTATCTGCACATCATCGCCCGCGTATAGCGGGAGTATAGCAAAACCATTTCACTGCATCGTCTGATTTGGCTAAGGCACGTTCTAAAAGTGCGCTATTTGAAGAAATTAATCCGAGTTGAAAGAAACAACGCCGTGAGCAGGCTATGACGTGGCGAAGATCGTTGAAGATATGTTGTTCGGATTTAGCTTCCGTCGCTGCTTCCCGGCTCCCCGGTTGGTGCTTTGAAGATTCAGATTGTCCTCAGTTAAAGACACTGCGGAATGTTGCATTAAAAAAGTCAAAGGCGGAAATGCACCCCTACTTGTATCCAAACTCAAAAGAAAACAAAGAAAAAATTTAAAATGGCATGCAGCAAACAATCATAAAAGGTTATTCCAAAATTTACTGTTTTATGTTCTCTCTTTTCCTGTTTTTATAGTTATCCCTCAACCCATGCTTATTTTGGTACCGTATTTGTACAGATCGCTGTCATATATATATATATATATATATATATATATATATCGGTGTACTATGCTGATCGGGGCAAATAGTGGACAAAATAAGGTTAAATGTGGTCAGAGTAACACTTTAAATAAGAGAATTAAAATTCTGAGCCGTGTTGTTGGTCACTGAAGTCGAATTCAACTCCCTGGTCCAATACTTCTTGCTCAACTTTAAAGACGTTTTAGCTGCAATCCTGGATAAGGCTACTAATCGCAAGTAGTAGGGGTCATGCATTTAATCACAGTCTAAGCCAATACGGTTTACCTGAACTCAGTATCTTGATAGTAGTGTAAGGTGTTTTTGCTTCCATTAAGTTTTCCCTCGATGGGTAACCAAATGGGCAATCAAAACACAAAGCAAAATCAAGGTAATAAAGTGTGAAATTGAAATGAGACCCTTCCAGTTTAAAGTGGCTACTCCTGAGACGGTGGTTTTCCTTCATGAGGTTTGTTTGCCTTATGTTCATTATAAGGTATACATGAATCTACTTGACTAGTATTTCCCTTTAACATGACTTTACTTATATCATTGTTTTACAGATAAGCCTCTGTAGTGAACAAATTTTGATCTGTAATATGAATTTTTGTCTATTAAGTTCAGGGTGACCAGTAGTTTGAAATATTTCCTCCGGAATAAATCAATGCAATCTCACCAGTTGTGCTTTATTGAAGATCAGAATAAAAGGCATCTTGTCTTTTGAGTATTCTTTAACCGCTCCTGCAAAACGGATTGACCGTCATCAACATTAAATCCTAATGTTTTTTAATATTTAGGAATTTGCGTCTCATTGACATTGAGGAGCTCTATTCAAAACCGTCAGCCATTGAATTGACAGCTTTTCAGCAAATATGTACAAAGCACATTGAAGCCGCTAAGGAGCGTTTGTTGAAGAAGTAAGTGTATATATTTTCCAGATAATTTNTTTTTCTGGATGATAATAATGATAACAATAATAATAATAATAATAATAATAATAATAATGATAATGAGCTCATTAGAGATACAACCGCTTTTTCCTTGTTAGGATCTCACATTTAGTTTCATTTAAAAGAGCATAATTTATCCTTTTATGCTTTTCAGATGGCTAAATGAAGTACAGAACATATTTTACCAGGGCAATAAAAAGAAACTGATCCCGAACAACGATGATTCTGGGAAACTCGAGGCTTACTATCGTTGCGCNAGGATTGGCTTCAATGCTCGACTATAAGAATCTGGTTTGTCGTCCACCAGTAAGTTTATCCGTTTCATGGGGGGGGGCAGATTGCTTTAAACATTGTACACAATTGAATTGTTTTGTATCACCGACTGTTCGGTTGACGGAGTGACTGATAGTAAAGGTACTGCGGGTTATTCATAGCGCATCATCTTGGATTGGTGGACCTTTAGCAATAAAGCCGATCGTGCTATTATTATTCCCATTTGGATTTCTTGTCTAGACTTTCTTGATGTATAAATATATATAAATCATGCAGGCATGAAAACACCTCTGTATAGTATTAACCATTCAACAAATCATGATTCAATTTCCATTGATTTCCTAACACATTGGTTGGTTGATACACCTAAGTTTTTATCCATATGGTATTATGTGAAGCGGTTTAGAAGATCTGGTTTTCTTATGCCTTTGTCTTCAGGCAGAATCATCGTGTCATCCACCAATGCAGTCTTTGAAGCATTGTGCGTTTCCTTATACCCCGTTTTAAATCACTGACACCGAATTCACAGTGATACTAGTCTGGACCACGTACTGATCATTGAAACTATCTCGATCAACTCTTAGTGGTGTGCTACGCATCAAAACGGCCAGAAAAGGGAGATAGTTCAGATTTGATAAAGATATACTTATTGGTTTTGAAACGGCGGTATCACTGGCTATCTTGTTCGATGTGGAACGAGGCGTGTCCAAACCAAACCATAAGAGTTTAACTGAAAAATGTGTTGGTTTCACAAATTCTCTTATCGGGCTCGAATCCCATCATATTCTGCTATTTCCAGTTCCTAACAAGAAATTACTCCGTGCATATCAGTTGACGTTTTCCCCCTATTGAACTACACTTGAATTACGTACAAGTAATCCATGCGTTTTGATAGATCAAAGATTGTATTGTAATTTAAATTAGGTTTTTAAGCAATGATGCGTGTGACCGATCTGGAAAATCAGTGCATTTTGGGAAGAATGACATAGTGATTAACATCATGTGAACATCATGCGAATGTGACAATTAACAATGAAAGCATTAGTGTGTCACAAGTTCTAGGAAAAAGATTATATTTTTGATCGATAAATTGAAAGGATTATCAATAAGTAGGACAGAAAACGGGATAAAATGTTAGAATACCGGAGGCATCCAGTATGTTATTTTTGGCAGCAAATGCAATAGGGTAAGCGGATTCTGCTTATTATCAGATACTTTGTAGTGTTGTCCAGCCTTTTGGGCTTCGTTTGTGATTCACTAATGGATAGAGCCCCATAGAACCATATTTTCCGCATAAGGAAAAGGCTTATTTGAAGACATATATGATTGTCTTCACTGAAAATCAAGCTGTAGAGGGGTAGGGACTAACGAAGAATAAATGACACCGAGAATTTCCGACTTTTGCTTCAACTAGTACGATCCAAGCGAGAATTTTCACGGAGAAGAGGCGAAAGAATCAAGAGCACACTGCTTTCAAATAATCCATGATAAGAGATCTGAATGGACTGAGGTTTTTCATTAATTGCGCTCAGGGAACTGTAGAATGAATTTTTGAGGCAGCGTACGATAATTTTGCCAAGGTTGATCGGTTCAGAGAACTTTAGCTTATAATCGCGTCTGGTGATTAGTGTGGCAATCACACATTGACGACAGTGGGAACTCGCTAATGCATCCATTATTTTATACGAAAAGACAACTTCCCGCTACCTAGAAATGGGTACAGATATAACGTCACCCACAAGTCGGACGATAGAATAGTAGTAACAGTTACAGTCCTGAAATGCATGTTCACATGAACCCCGGTTTGGCTGTGGGAACAGGCAACCTCGACCTCGAGAAACGGACTAGTCAACTGGCTGTTGCATCCTGCTGAAGGTATTCATGGTAATGAGTCAGGACGGGAAAGTTGTTTGCTACACAAAGTGATGTACCATTGGGAAGGAGGTCAAATCAAATTTAGTAATCACACATCAGATTGTTAAAAATTCCTCTTGGTGATTGTAAATAATCCTACAGTGTGATAACAAGTAAAACTCTCCTGAATCAGTTCAGTGAAAGAAGCAAAACTTTGTTGAACAATACAAGGTGAAAATATGGATCACGTCAGAAATTGTTCGTTTCGCACATACGCGCACACTCGTTCCACGACAGAATCATCATCTTAGTTATTCGAATTTACCTCACAATTAATTGCGAGTGGTGTGTGTGGGATAATTGATATTGATTGATTTGACTGACTATCCTTCGTACTTCACCTTCACGCACAATCCTCAGTTCATCGATACACATACATACATACATACATACATACATACATACATACATACATACATACATACATACATACATACATACATACATACATACATACATACATACATACATACATACATACATACATACATACATAAATGTTTGTTTATATGATTTTAAATTTGAAGATTTGTTCATGTATGCATTTATAAGCGGAATGTTTAATCACTTTTGCTGACCTGTTTTCATTTATTTTATTTAGCGCCTGATCGAACGTATTCATCCAGAGAAGCAATATCAGGGTCACATCATGTTCAACAAACGTTTTGTATGTTCAGTTCACCGCAATGTTTGTTTTTATGTCATTTAGTTTATTGGCTTTTGTTTCCATTTCGGTTATGTATTCGCACAACACAGTGAATGCTCTCATTCGTGCGTCCTCTTTCGCCCTCCCAAGGACGCCTCACTTGCATATGAACTCCCGGGGTTCATACTCCGTCTTATTTTGGACGAGTCTTCGATCCGATTCGAACCATCGATTGAGGATTTCGAAGCAGTTTTGATAAGCATGTTTGACAATATGTTGAAAGTGATTCAAAGCATTCCCCGTATTGAAACCAGACTATATTCGGAATGGGTGAGTTGCTCCAACCCCCAAAACTGTAGCGGTAGATTTCATTGAATGAATGGAGTAGAAACAACGTTTTGTAGTGGTTGTAAAAACTGAAACTGAATGAGTTTGATCGTAACAATTTGTTCATGTAACTTTCCATGTTGAACAAGTGATCATAGGAATGCAGCCATCAGACTGCACCAAGAGCATATAACCTGTTGCTGATGCCAAACTAAACTTAAATCAGTGGCTGTACTACATTTTCCCATCTTTTAACCTTGTTCATTCCACTTAGTTTTTGATGCTTTGTTATTTAGTGTACTGTCGTTCAGTCGATGCACCAAAAGATAGCTATGACTGTTAGAAAGAATAAGTTGAAAAGCGCACAACCTCACCATTCAGACAAGCGCGAAACAGATGTGAAATCAACAGCTGAAGCCTCTCTATATCTTTCGAAGACGGGGAAAGTAGTAGTCATTATGTTTAGCATCGGACGCTTCCTATACGTTGCGTATTCCTTACCCGTCCGAGTTCAGACTGTGCTAAACGATGAGCCCGAGAAATAAGTAGTATGTGAATGACTGGACAAAATTTCCCTGGAAGCATATGACCTCAGTTCCTGGAACAAACATCCTCGTAGATTGGTCTGAAAAGAATCGAGCGTTGATTACTGACTATTATTCAGTAGTATGATTCTTGAACAATAAATAAACAGCGACACCAAACCAAAGTGACGTAAACCCTCTCCTGTTAAACCGCTGTCTCTATTGAGCTCACCAGTGGTCATCCTTGGCTCCGCTCCAATTTCATATGTACGAAGTCGATTACGCACACCAGCTAGGTTCACTAAAAATTTCGATGATGACGTTAATAAAACAACACGAGTAGCGAACAAACTCCTTTTCGATGGTTGTCAAATGTGATTGCATGAGTGATCTATTGACAAGATGCTTAAATGAGATGATTGCTCGTAAATTTTCCGCAACCCATCTTTGTA
>UZAN01053380.1:1798-16603 GCA_900618425.1 Echinostoma caproni
TCATCAACCGAGATGTCAACCGATCGCGTGTTTCGGTCATCTTGGGGATTGTAAAGGGAGCGGGTCGAATCGGTAGTAGATCTGAGTAATGCTGGTACAGGCCGGTTGATAGGACTAAGGAAAATAACAATATGCGGTGATGAGACCAACTGACTCGTTACCTTTTTCAATAACAGAGCTTTTTGAAAACCCCTACCATACAACGGAGACTGGTTCAGGTAAGAATCGCTTCAGTGGACAATAGGCAGGTTGTGGTAAGAATTCAAGTCAATATTCGGTAGCAGATCACTTTAGACGAGTTGCGATGGACTGTTTGCATGTTTTGTTGACCCTTCGAGTGTTGACCTACCGATCTCTACCTAACTTGTGCTTGATTTTCATAGTGTGTTCCACGAAACTACAGGTATTTAGTAGGACACGTATTAGCGTGACTTACGTGTTCTTTCTGACCTGTGATAATTGAGCACATAATTTTCCGACTTACTGATCTTTTTTCAGTTTTGAAGAAGGAGATTTAAAGATAATAACACCCACCAATCGATCAGTTTTTAAAGCAAATAGACTAGAACAGCGTTTATGTAACATTCACGACCAGGACCACAACTACAAGTATAACAGAGTACATTCTTAGTACCAATGTACCCGATAACAGATAATTTTACGTGATCAACACTATTGTTGTCTTGCATAGTTGGAGAAGGTAAACACGGGGAAACGAGGCGACGGCGACGGGGTATGAACCCTTAAATTCGGGCTCACGGACCGTAAACCGTACGCCACTATCGTGAGAAGAAAATTCCAGAGAAGAATATGCCTAGATTACTGCGGTTTTTAAAAATCCCCTCAGCTCTCATCGAACCTCCAGTCGATCAGAGGTTCTATGAACACATTGATTGTATATTGTTCAGGAGTCCACCATTTCTTTGTAGGAAGAATCCATTGTTTGATCATAAACGCTCACAGAGATGAATAGCGAAATCAATGTTGCTAAGCAAAACCAGGGGAATCTGACCTTTTTATCCTCATGGAAAGATATATGATCATTTCATCACCCAGTTCTCTACCAGTCAGTTGAAAGCATCTCCAACAATCATTTTCTTCCGTTTAATTGCACTCAGATTTCGCAAATGTGAGTGTGCTTAACCATTCAATGAATGACCCAAGAAAAAATGGTTGACGGAGCAAAACTGTACCCTGACAACTACGAAATGACAATACTCGGGACGCGCACAAAACAGTGAAGTTGCCCGTGAAAAAGTTTGCCCGGCGGAGACGCCCAAGTTGTTTTGAAAGATTTTTTTTGTGTCTGAGCACTTGCGTGCTGTTGAGCGTGAAAGACCCTGAGAGATAGTGGTGGTGCCCCCTACTCGGAACGGTGCATTGTGTCCCCAAAACTGAGTGATAAATTTTGGGTGGTATGGTGTGCAATTGTTTACAAATTTACTTGAATTTCAACGAAAATCCCCTGTGTCATTTGGGAACTACTCAGGATCAGAAGAGTCCTGAGAAACTTTTGGAAGGGGCGGGTGGTTGTTTTGCACAAAGTCACAAGTTCATGTCTCTCTGTTCCTGTAAATGTCAAAAATCAGGCTGCAAAATGTTCGTCAAAGCAGAGAAAAAACACGGAATTTGTTGACAAACATTCCAACCCCATTGTTACCGATTTAAGTGAATCGGGCAAACCGTATCGGTTCACCTCGAAAGAGGAACAACACTTACATGGTCGGATCGCTGAAGCGTGAATAAGTAATAATACCAATCCTCGGTACCGGGATTCGAACCCCTGTGAATTTAGTGGCTCTTCACTCCTGTTTACTCCGAACAAGTAGCAATAGCTCTCTTATTTCAGTTAGCTGACCGTTGTTTCCGCACGACGAATTCACCACCAACCCTTGGCGACATTAGCGATATTATTAATTCCCGGGAGATGTTTTATGTTGAGTCTAGAGAACAGCTGATATACTTGGTGATGTAACTGAACATTGTGTCATCCAGAAGGGCCAAGTCTAACTTGATATTCAGATCTCCCCTTGATACTTTGTCCATCAATATGATCCCATGATAATTTTTGACTTGCTCACCGTGCTGCCGAAACCCTACCTGTTGGGAACGTGTAATTTGTATGTTGATACTAGCAGACAATTGAGAGACAATGACTGGCGTTCGGACACAACAGAATGACTTAATTTCATTGAGGCTAACATCCGAATCAACTTGAGATTAAGATTATGCTCGGTCAGAATGTGAGCTGGTTGGTGCGGTGATAACCCACACGAAATTCATGCCTTATGTTCGAAGTCAGGGACGGGCTAATAATCTCTAACAAGATTGAACAAGAGTCATTAGAGCTCCATGAATGGATGTGTATTATTGACAGGATAAACTGAGGGCTGTGCATGTCATTCCAAATCCATTTGATGTACCTCACACCACTACTCAAATGTGAGTTGTACAGTACTGAAACTCAAACATTCCATCTAGCTTCGTGCACGGAGACTACGCACAAGCCGGTTCCTTACCGTCGGACGAACGAACCAAGCACAGCATCCAGATACCGTACTGCGTGTGAAATAACCGCATCGCACTGGTAGAAGCCGATTCCGAAAATCTTTCTGTTCCGGGTCCGCGTCGAGGTGAAAGGACGCTTATTTCAAGTGGAATGTTCCCCCATTTTACCCCAAAACTGACGCGTTCAGATATTTGCTAAACACCATGCTTTATTGTCCGATTTGTGATATGTCTATGCCAGCTACCAAACAATTTAAACTTAAAAGTAAAGTTTGTTGGTAGAGAGCATACGGCCAGTCTCTGGTGCGTGGAGTTTCTTGTTCCCCGTTCTAAGTTCTTCCTGGACCAATACAATTCTATTCTCAAATTTTAGTCAGACTCACTTATGCAAGGAACTTCATTACGCGAACATGGGTGATTGAATCAGTCGGCAGTTGGAGCGGGTAGAATATTGGGCCTGACAAGGCAGACTGATCGTTTCGTGCTTCTACGACCAAAGGTCGTTTGCGATTTTCGATCAAGTATCAACTCGATCATCACAGCCATTGTCCATCAGTAAAGACAAGAATGTGGGAAACATGATTAATCATTGTGTTGCCACATCTCAGTGATTTATATTCACCCATCAGCAGATCAGGGAAACATACGGGAATTCGAAGCACATTCTAAATCTTATACAACACAAATACCGCCAGAATTCGCAAATCAGCTGAGACACGAACAACTGAAAGTTATCATCTTTATTGTAGAAATGGCGTGAATGGTGTCTATCTGGTAACAAATACGTTTGGCGAGTACTGTCTTTTGTACGTTTTACTGTCCAAAGATCCGGTAATTTCGAACTCTTGACAAGCTGTTGCTAACCGGTTCTCCTAGCTCGGGTGAATTGAACTAATATTCACCTGTTCGCAAACCCTTTGTCACCCGTCGAGGTAACATCTTGAGTCCTTGTGTGATGATCGGGTTCTCCTTCTACCCGTTTGATTATACATATTCTTCCTCGGGGATAGTTGGCTCCTTGTGTCCGTTTCTTTTTTAACTTAGTTCGTCGCTGAACTAGCACGGGAGTTGTTTTTCCGTCTGAATCGCGGATTTTCAGATTCGGTCTCGAGTAGGGCCGTGACCATTTTGGAGCGTTTATTGTAGCAGGCACACATATGGCCGGTCCTTAGGCCGGTGAGCAAGCAGGAGAGGAAAACGCGTTAGGCAGGCAGGTAGGCCAACAAACTGCCCAAGCATCACACCACATCCGAATGCCGTCAAGCTGGCATTCAAACAGTGAGCGACTCAATCAGCGCATCAATCAGTCAATTAATCGATCAACCCGGCCACGGGCATGTATGACAATTGTAGGTCGCAACATCATGACCCGCAAATGACTGACACGTTTCTCATGCATCATTGTCGCCGGGTTGAATGATTGGTTGATTGGTCCGCTGATTAATGCCCTCAGTGCGGATAACGTGTGATGTTTGAGCCGTTTGTTGACATGCCTGCCTGCGTGTTGACGTACTGCTTGCTCACCAGCCCACGGACCGGCTACATTGACATTTAGATACTGGAAATACAGAAGCTATTAAATTCACTGCATCTGTTTATCGGCCTCCACGAGACACAATAAATTCTGATTGAGCTCCGATTTCTGGGTCAACTGATGCTTACATGTGAATTGTATTGATCATTCAATCTAACAAAGTAGTTGTACGGCCTAGGTCAAAAGTGTAACTCTGAAAATGTGTTTTCTTTATCGATGAGATCTGCATGACCTTTTGATATCATATGACCAGATAGAATGTAACTGTGGGGTGTCGTGTCAAATTTGTCATCTCTTCTGTGATCATGACAACATGGTCATACTTTCCTCCTTCCTCACCTCCCCTTTGACAACAATTGTATGGTACATAAAAATAGGTTTTTCTGGTGTTTGCCGAACTTGTGGATTGTGACCCACACGGTGTTGTAAACAATGCTAGATCTGTACAAGGTCATCTCTGTCAACTGACTTCACTCTACTCGACGGAAAGACTTGAATTCCATCCACCCTCTAACCTAAGCTGTACCTGAAAAAGTGGTTGGTGGCACATAGGGGCAGTAATGACAAGGGTGAGTGAGTGGTGGCGAATCCTGCAAGAGAACGAAACCTTTCGTTTTCACATTGTTAACCTCTCTCTGTGCCTCTTTGCACACACACACACACACACACACACACACACACACACACACACACACGCTCGGGACATGCCACAAGTTATCTACAGTCTTGAAACTAGACCATGATGATCGATCAGCATGTAATCAGAATGATACTCTGACCGATCAAGTCATCCACCATCTTGAATCTGGATACCAACTGAACGAGAGAGAGAGCTGGCAGTGTGTATGTTTATGTGCGAGTGTATGTATGTGTGTATGTGTGTGTGTGTGCGGATTAGGGGGCTGGAGGAAACTTGAAGTTGGCTTGAATCCAGTTCATGCATCATCCATCAGCTGGGTCATTTGATCCAGATTAATGCAGAGAATTATGACCCTCAAAAAGAGAAATCACTATAGACCAGCGTGCGAAGACGATTTGGCAACTTTTGCGGTCAATCATAAATTTTTCCGGAGGAAAGGTGGAGTCGATACGTTCGCAAAAGAATTGGATGACACCAAGGGACATTCCGTTGCAAATGAAAACGCGATAGCCAGCTTTGTAAAAACGGACAGAACTGAGTCGTCATGTGAAGTTTCATTCTTAACGAAATCTCGGCATGCCCACGGTGTGTTTCTCTACCAAAGATAAGTAAGCAGGTAAATTGTAACGCTAGTCGAACTGCTGTTGATGTTTCGCTGCAAGAGACAAAATTAATCGGAAATTAATCAGAAGAAATTAAGCCAAAGATATAACAGAGCACGACGTTTCGAGGATGATGATGATTGGGTGCCAACAGAAAAGCAGTTTCGGGAAAATATCGAAATATAACGGTTCATTTATGCATACACCCCTAACCCTCGATGTTTTCGGTGATTAGACCTTCGATCGAAACCCATCTTTACGAAAGCCTAAACGTATATGCAGCACACAGAACCATTTGACCAAGACGGGAGTTTACAAATCACAATGAGAGTACATGTGATCTGTAATCTGTCAACTAAATTTTTGTAGTTTGAAAGTCAAATACAGTGTTAGAAGAAGCTGTATCATATTCCCCAAATTTCCGAATGATGAGTGTTAAAGGATAGTGCATTTTAGAGGACCAAGCTTGGCTTAACCCATTCGATTGTTCAGAGAGGCACCAGTCACTCTTGATGTTCTTGGGTGCTGGTGTCGCTCCTTCGGAGATCATTAATTCCCCACAATTTCATGAATTTGTATGCGATAGGATATCAAGAAAATCAAGAGTGTCTGGTGCCTCTTAACAAACGAATAGGCCAACCCAAACTTGCTACTCTAAAATTGATCGAGCCATTCGCACAAGGTGATGACCATCTACCGCGTAGCTCATCGGTAAGGGTGTAAAGTCCAAACCCAAACGTTCGCAGTTCGAGTCCTGACAGGGATACGAAACGTACACACTGCTAACGAGTCCCAAACAGGACGAAACAGCTGTCCAGTGCACTTTATTGGTTATCACAAATATTTCTATCGCATGTAAATGCATGAAGTTGTGGAGATCTTACATTTTCTCTATCGAACTGGCCACATCGATGGTGACTTATTCAATCCCAACCTACAGAATGAACTTCCGGCCTTTAGTCCTTACGAATTCAGACTAAATTTGGTCGGTGAATTGAAGAGTAAAATTAGTCCTGTTCGATGTATTTTTTAATGAAATACAGGCAAATCTGTTCCCGGAATATTTGCATGAATTAATTTACAAATCTAAACCACGTAACGATTCCCGAATCGCAAACACGCACACACGCATGCACAAGGAAACAAGGGACTTCATGTCACCAAAGACTCGCTTGATAAATGAGATTTTGATAACACTCATGCAACCGTTAAGTTCGTTCAGTTGGGCAAATATCACATATACACATATATGCGTACGTGTGCATGCGTAGTTTTACCCCGGGGCTCTCAAGTACACAAGAAAGGGTCAACGGTAGCGGACATAAAAGCCGGGAGAACAGAGATATACAACGAGGGCGTATGACACGAAAAACAACAGCTGTTTGGTCCTCAGTTGACAGGGATCAAAACCGGTATTCGTTGTCGGTTGTTTACTCTCTCTCTCGTTCCCACACAAACAGCCAGTGACAAAGTTACTCTCGGACGGGGAACATGATTAATTTTCCTCTGCTCCCTCGGACTGCATGTCTGTTCCTATCTCTGCCTTTATAGAGGAGTATGTTCAACTGGAGTTTGTGCGAGCAATCGTAGTAGTGACATGATAGTAGTAGTCACATGATAATGTGTTCGGGAAACAGGCTAAGGAAACCCGCATGGATAGGTTCATGTAGTTAGTCCCAACACAGAGGTCCACTTGGCACGGGATCAAATCGTTATCGAAGCGGAACAGCTTGATTTGTGAGTCACTTGTAATCCGTTGTTCGCGAGAGGCCATCGAAGCACGCGTACACAGTCACGAATCGACAATCCGTCCGCCGGGGATTGCAGTCACATTGAACAAAATGGGAAACTGTCAGAAGTTAATCGAGGAGGTTGGACTATTGATCTTGGTCAAGGTGTTGTAATAAGGGAATNCGTCAAAATGCCGGTGGTTTTATTTCCAGTAAATAAATACCGGATCCAGCAGGGAGGTGCTTATCGTTCACAATCTAAGGTAATCAGTACTTTCAATAAACCATGTTTGTTGTCTGCACTACTGTCAGATATAAAAGTAGGATACTTCATACCAGGACAATATTAGTGATACACATAACATAAATGCTAATAATCACAAAAATTATTTCTCTCCTTCGCTCGCTTCACCCCTGCTTTCATACCTTGAGTGAACCCAAACATTGGCGGATGCATTGTCATTCTAAGTGGATCTATAGATTTCCGGCAACGAGCACAGTCGTGATCAATGTGTCAGCATTTTAGTCAGTATGTGTGTCATGGGAAAAATTGTAGTGATTGAAGTAATAGTAGTAATACGCACTGAACTCGGAACAATAATCACGTAATACGAATCACAGAACACGAATCAAGGATCAGCTAGCACTGTCTGGATTACGTAATTACCGGACCGCAGTTGCACTAACACGCAATATCCCACGTAACAGAGAGGCGAGGAAAAGGCTACAGAAATGGTAGTTCATTCATTTGAAAAAATGAGGGCGATTAAATAATACGTACAAAAGAAGATCATTGGTTATCCAGGCCTCCACCAATCGCATTCCAGTATTCCAAGCATTATTCTGCTTCTTTCTGGACTGCAAGGTCTCGGATTGGTTAGCACAATCAATCTATGGTGTGCAGCCAGAGACATTGACATGTAGGCGCGCCTTTGACGTCACCTTTCAAATTTGATCGATCGTACAAAAAGCTGTAACCCACCGCTATAGGGTATGCGTCATCTCGTAGGTCTCGATCACTACAAAAGTGTACAACTCCTCCCCCTCGCCGACCCCGAACACAGCAGCTGCTTTCATGAAACGCAGTCATTCAAATGCACGAAGTCAGTTCGCCATCCGGTCACAACCTGAATGAAATGATGTTTCGAGCACAAACGAATTGGGATAGAGGAGAGTTCCAAGCAGTACATACTCCTTGATAGAAAGAGTAACCCCGTTTAACTAACCAACTGTAATGTAGCTCCAGTTTTGAAGCGATGCTCGCATGAGGTGATTATTTCTGGACAGTATCAACATAGTACTAAACTGGCAGTTGGGTTGATGCAGCATCTAAGCTACGACAGTCATATCTTACCAAAATCATAGCGAGGGGGTGACTTTGGTGGGCACTGCGTAGCTGCTGTTTTTGGCAGTTCGATTAACTCACTATAAACTGGTTTTCATATAATAATAGCAATAGTATGTCTTATTCCATTTTATTTATTATTATTATTATTTATTAAATAGAAAGCTGTGCGTTCAATTCTCGAGTAATGTATTGCAGCCAGCCCCGAATATGCGAGGGTCTTGCAGTGATAGTGGAGTGAACCAGCAGTGGTGCGATTCACATATCGGTCTTATGTGATGGGAATTGTTAACAATCGACCATGATTGCCTAAATGAACAGACTAAATCTGACCATTTGGTTTTCCGTCCTCTAGTTAAAGCAAAAAGAACAATAGTACTAATTCACTGCACGACGTCGCTACTACTACCACAACCACTACAACAACTATTACTACTACTACTACTGCTACTACTACTACTACTAGTACAATGATTCTCTTTTCATGCACCCAAATTCAATGGAGAAGTTATGCAATCTGAATTCCGCGTACACCACTTGAATCTTGGAAATTGATTTGATGAACCTTCTGTTGGCTGATATAGGGAGGTAGTTCGATTTTCAAGTGACGTCACAAAGCCGCACGTTATTCTGAACTTCACTACCTATTTGAGCTATTTTCTACACTTAGTTCTTGACGTAAATACACATTTCGGCAAGACGTAAATGCATAATAACAAAAATAACAGAACGTCCACATCACATGATGGTGCCTGATGGTGCACGGTGCACAGGCAGCACATACATGAGTGTGTGCGTGTGTGTGAGGAGAGTCAAATTTTACGACTTGCTCGAACGCGGTGCTTGTTGTCCACCGGGAGGAACGTGTTGCTATTTGATGCGGTTATCAATTCCGATAAAAACGCGTCCTATCTATAAACAAAGGAAAATACGTCGACCAATATCTCGGATCCACCAGCAATGAACATCGGTTTTGATTTGCAGATTACCAATCTTTCACTTTTGATATTCACATAGATAGAATTGATTTCCATGACATCGGTTTGCTCCCATCAAACTACTGGAGAGTCAATCAGTCGTGTGCGCATTTACATTCGTGTGTTGATCAGCTCAAGTGTGTGGGGATTGAGTTATTACTTCAGTATCATGTTTACCAGCTGATCATAGTGATATGTATTTCGGCAGTTGCTTCCTTGATCAATACTATTCACGATTCCTCATTTAGTGATAGTGCATGTGGTGGTAGCGGGGATGGTTATAATACGCGTAGAACTAGCGTCCCCTTGGTCAATACACTGGTGACTTGGGTAACGTTTGATTTTATTTGACCACGGCTTTGGTGCCTCAGGTAACCTGCTTGGTCACTTAAAAATCAATAGTTTGTATCTCCTAATCTCTAACCTCCAAAAATGACGGGGTGGGGGAGAAAATACTTGTGCTCAGGCTTAGGTGAGGACTTTGATTAGTCACATACACAGCGTGCACTCGAACCGGGACTAATCCGAAGGGAATTGACATCAACACGGAAGTGGCACTTGAGTCGTAATGATGACTGTGGGCATGGAAATTCAACATTGTTTAAATGAGCACCCTTGTAATTGAATGAGCGCTTACTTTTTTCCCATATCAAACGAACTGAAACCCAGCTCTCGTCTTCAATTAACCGACCCCTCTCCCAATCCGTAATTCATACTCGGAAACGAATAGCCCACAGATGAGAATACCAGCTGAGTCATGCGAATCCCCGAAAAGTGGTTACTCGTGTCGAAACAGGTAAATTTCTCAGCAATGAAATGAGCCGTGGATGAATCACGTAGAAACTGGATACTTCCACTCTACTAAATCAACATTCCAATAAAGCTCTTCGTAGCACAATGTGAGAATGCCAAATTATGAATCAACTCAGTTGAGGTGGCGTCCACTCATGTGCGTGCCCATTCGAATTTGAATTTTACCAGAATATTGATCGAGATGCTTGCATTCACGTATTGCGCTGTTGTGACGTGTTTCAAGCTAGACTTTTAATCGATTACAAGTTTTTGAACTCTTCTTATTATGTGGCCATTTTGGAACCAAAGACGGGTTGAGCAGCAACGCGTCCCATCGATCGGGCTTATTGTGAGGTTTCCCAGAGAGAGCGACCGGATTGAGAATAAAGTCAGTACGAGCATTGATGGCTTTATGTGACCTGTAGTATTAGGATGTACAGAGAGTGAAGCGCACGACATGACTTACCGGAAATTGTGGCATATTCGAGGTCATATACGATCTCGCAATAGAGGGCAATAAAACAAAATAGGGTTCTTATATGAATCAGGTGGATGGCGTTGAGAAGTCAAAAATGTGTTAATACACCATTATCCACATCTCAATTTCAGTTCCATAACGCGAATTGAAACATTTTGAATCAGTTTTCGTCAAATCAAAGTGGTCTATCCAGGAGATGCCAAGGCCTACAGTAATAATGATATCGGAGGAGCTAGGTGGCGTCACTGATGACGATGATGGGGTTCAAGCGCGTGATATTTAGGTCGACGTGATCAGCATCTACACAACTCGATCACCGTCGTTGTGAATGAATTCAATGCTTATATTTTGTAATAATTTCTTGTGCTTTTACAATCGTGATGGCACCGCTCGAAACGGGAAAGTCTGCGGACGAGTCCTCTTGAAAGACGGGTTTCGCACACGAATGGAGGCATACAGATTGATAAAATACGATATAGAAACGATGCTCTAGAGGTGCGTGTAGTATTCTGAAGTGTCCGAAATGGAGTTCCGGAATTCGCGCAATACCGATCCTCGAAATAGAACAACTTCGAATAGATCGGCACACGGAATTTATTGGAATCGTATCTGCAGCATATTCAATGCATTTAAAGTGTACAACGAGTTTATCAAGGTCAGTGTCATACATCACAGGGCGGCAATCAGTAGTTACAATCTAATCGATGCACTGTTGATGAGTCTGTCGGTTCATCTAAGGTTTGAACTCATGAATCCACAGTAGAGAACTCAAGCCCACTATCCACGTGACTAGAGACCGAGAAGTCAACCAGTTTTATGATTTTTGCACATGTTGAGGCACCGCCGATCCTTCCAAACTCATTTAAGTAAACTGAACTCGGTCTTCTCGGAAATATGAGGCTAAAGAACGGTTTGATGGCAACTGTATTATCGATCAACTACTCAGCCACGGCAGACATGTGTAAGAACCTAGTCCGCACAGCCTTCTTATTCGAGTCCCATTGGAGTCCGTTTGCACCATAAACGGGACTCCAATGGGACTCGGGTATGACTCAAATAGGACTTCAATGAGACTCTATGGGACTGCCTTACATTCTGTTAAGCGTTGCTTACATTTCTCCAAGATCGCGCATTCTACATGACATGTATCTAAATTTAATCCCTACCAAAGTTAGTTTATTGTGCATCATCCTATTTGGTGAATAAGGAACTCCACGTATCACGTTTACAACCCGAACCCCCTATTTCAATATAAGACGTAATACAAAGAGCACATTAAAATGTGCATTTGACATAAAATCTGTACAGGTGTTACTCATTGGTCATCGGACAAATCTTTGGGTTATTTTTCTTTATTGCACTCTCTTCCGTGTGTCTTTTTCCGGGCCATCTGAATCTATCTTTGTGTTCACTCACATACTCTGACGTTAGTTTCACCCGGTAAGTTCTTTTCCATAGTGCAATCTGCTTATTGGTACATAGTTAGATAATACAGTACGCTTGCTGACCACCAACTGCGCAATATAAGAAGATCCCATCTCATATTTGTTGTTAGTGCCGAACATACGCATGTAAAACTAGTTCATTTAAACAAACCGCAACCTGATTTAACCTCTACTAAAATACACGATTTCAATGATTTTCAGTACTCAATTTGTCATTCCTGTAATTTATTCCGTTCATTTTTCATATTACTTTGAAATTAAGTATGTACAGTCCCGACGGGACTCAAATAGGACTCCATTGGACGCTCCTGGTTGGTGAGTCCCGACGGGATTCAAATAGGACTCCAATGGAACGGTCCTGATAGGCAAATCCCGAAGAGGCTCGAATAAGACTTCAATGGGACGGTGGGTTTACGGAGGAGTTCCGGCGGGACTCGAATAGGACGGCCAAACGGCAGTGCTTACTTATCTATCTACCTCTATATGCCATGATTGTAGAGTTTGTTTTAATATGTACAACAAGTAACAACACAACACAAATTCTGTTCGTAACTGCGCACCTATTCTCCGAGTGTTGTTGAAGCATCACGCAGATATTATCAGTTATCGTCAAGCGGTCCGTTAACTGTCTCAGCCATCCATTTCAGCAATACTGCACACTATCAACCAGAGCCATGCATCTGAAGAATAGGACTAATCAACCAGCCAGACAATCCTTCTGTGAGTCCGTTCCATGTACCATTTATTTCCTTATTACTCGTTTATCTAGTATCTTTTCCACTGTAAACCGTCCCACTGTGCGCACAAGGAAGGGAAAAGGTATAAAAAGAATTATTACACGAATAACATAACCATAAGCATTGGATCTTACCTTGATTTCCTCCAAATGTGCATTATTGGGTTAAATCCCCAGTACTCTTTATCAAGAAACCGAAGCCGCTTACACCGTACCTGTCTTACGTTGACGGTTTGGTATCGATTTTATACATTACTACGCAGAAAAATTTTCACCTGCCAAGAAGGCAGTGATTTCAAATAGTGCTCATTAATGGTGATGCACGGTGAAATCAAAGGACTTTCACCAGTGAACTGTTTGATGTCCGACGGACGGTTGTTCACCAAAACTGCATTGTCGAGGCGGCTATCTGTGGGAACGCGGGAAATAAACCTGCTGGTCCAAATTCACAAATATTCTGGGTAATTGAATCCAAGATTGAACATTGAGAATAGCCTCTTGTTCGCCGTAAGGATGTACGTCATTTTCTGCGACTTACCATACCTTTCGATTTACGAAATCCAGATAGTGATCGCATCGCCTGTCACAACTCATTCCGTACGTAGGGTGAGAGAAACTGGGGAAAATGGACTGCAATTTGAGTTCATCAGTGCTCAGTTTTCCGACTATCCTTCTGAGTATCCCCGAGATATTTCAAAATAGACGCCCGAGGGGACACCCAGGGGATCCCTTTGATACACTGGAGGGGGTACGCGTACTGCTTAGGAATGCACGCTATTGCGCTTGATATGCGAATATCAGAAGGTATCATCCACTACATCACTACATTATCCTCTACAGTCGGATATTTATTGGAACTACTCCTCCGAAAAAACTTATAAGTGTAAAACATGATAGATTGTTTATGTACATGTTGGCTGTAGATCGAAATGGTACTGTTTCTTTATATTGTTATAGAAAAGCTTTTCTACAGTTAGTCAGTTTGTGGTGGCCTACTGACTGGTTTATTTATGCATTTATTGGGCTATATCAAATAATGGGTTACCACCAAATAACTTCATAATCATAAAAACAAACACGCGAGTCCAGAACTCACGTGCTTTATTGCCGGTGTCTAGTTTAATAAACTGCATCAAATAAAGGTTATTTAATGACTATGCTGGATTGAATTATCACAAACAAAGGGAGAAGGCAGACAAACGTTAGTGTTTCTGCTGATAGCTGTCATCAGTCTCATTCACGGAACAGGGATAGTAAGGGTGGCTACCGGAATATACTTTTAAGGTGTTCAATTCTCGATCAAGTAAGCTTAGGCATATCAGATTATCCCCATTAGCTAGGGGTCAACGTGCTCAACGGTACCGCGTGCAAGGTTGGGATAGAAGTTTACCATGGGTGTTTCGTTTCAAGATTCTTGTAATTCAGAGGCACCATAACTGATGTATAGCTCTATTCTTCAGGAACCATGGTTATCGCTCCAGCTATGATTATATTGTTGGTCAGCGATCAAGCGCTTCCGTTTTCACCCATATGACTTAGGTTTGTCTTACTATATCAACCCTAGGAAACGTCACCACCAGAGTGCTCTATTTAGGGTATGTAAACTACATGTTGAATAACGCTAACGGTACGTACCCTAAGCGCGGCTTGAATTTTGACGTACTCTCTGCTGTAAAGTATTTGTACTAGCCAAATGGAATATCAACCAATATTTCACATAGTAAACTGCCTGGGTTAAACAGAGACACTATTTATAAATCTGTGGCAGATCACAGGTTACTCAGTTTTACAGAGTTCGTGGACAGTAATTCGTTTTGCGTAAGCAGTTTTGTTTACTGTTTTGTGTCGTAGGTCTGTATTCCAGTTTTCCAGTTTTTATAAGTGGTCATTTTTATCGATGTTAGATTTCAAAAACTTTTCACCTGTCAAATGTCTGCACTTACGGAGGTAAACGAGTGCGGCGGTTGTGGAGAGTATGTGTCCGAGGGTATTCAGTGTGAACAGTGCCACCTTTGGTA
>UZAN01053384.1:0-11555 GCA_900618425.1 Echinostoma caproni
CAACTACCCAGTGCTTCCCAGCTTTTCAGCTCACGCTCCATTTATACGACGAATTCATCATGTGTTACAAAAAAAAGCGTTTCCGTCAAATTCGTTAGGGGGTGACGCTCACATATGATGTGATAAATCCAGTTTATGTCGGATATGAGAAGCGCATGGAATAGAACCTAGTGGCGCCTAAAGTACAGCGATTTCGTTATGGGTAAAAGAACGAATGTAGCTGAGTAAGACCATATCTTCCATTTGTCGTTTTCTTCGTTTAAGCGAAAAAATATGCGTTGTTGGACTATTGAAATCGTTGTTCATTGCCAACCAAGGTAACACTCCGAATAGTTTGTTATCGGATGGGTTAAGGATTGCGCAGATGCGATTGTGGAACAGTTCAATTCCTTATACGTAATTAGAGACTAGTGTCTGAATGGGGTCAATCATTGCTTACTGTCCCATGTGAAGACAATGCTTCCCGAGCTAACGAGTCTCGAGGTGCAGTCAGACGCTAATTTTCAGAACAGTTACATTATTACGGCAATTGTTCACCAACACAATCACGTGGTAGGAGTATCGGGAAACACTGAACCATTGTTGAAGTGTTTTTGTTATTTACCAAGTTTAACTTATATCTCATTAAATAAAAACCTCCCATGACGTGTATTGTATCCCTTGCCATTGACTTTCAATGTGACCTAATATAATTGTACCGTATGAGGCCGGTTAACGGAACACGGAGAATATACTCGATTGTTACTTGTATTGCTTTTCAAAGTCACTCACGTATGTTTGTTGTTTACCGTGAATAAACTCCCCCTGCCACGGCCACCGCTGCCCATTCCAAGCTTTCCTATTTGACCTTCCAGCAGTCAATTGCATCACAGGATTGCGCGAGTGAAAATTAAGAGCATACTAATTGGTCATGGCACCGAGAAGTTTGTACAGAGAGGCAGTGTTCTCAAAGTTATTCGATCTTGTCCCAGGACAGGAATAGGTATTATATGATTGGATATTATCTGTCGAGTAGATTGATGGTAAATGCCTTGGATTCTGTTGATAATGACTTTATTCCAAAACAATTTGGGTTCAGTGAGGTCAAACAAAGTGTCATAACAAATTAGCAAAGACTTTTCAGCCAATATCAACAAAAGCTCAAAGTGAAGCTCGACAATTAGTGGAAAGTCTGGTCTTAGCATCTTCGCTTCTTCTCGTTTGATGAGAATTTTTCACCTGTTCAATATCAGGAGAATGTTTGCAGATCATACAAACCAAGCCCCAATAGCAATGTTTGAGGTTTGAACCGCGTCTGTGCCTTCAACTTTGACACTATGAAGAGTGGCCGTCATCCACCATAATACCTCACGTTTCCCACAGAATCATCGCCAAAACTATCTGCTTGGCTCCCTGAATTAAATGGCCACATGTATACGTATACATCCCTTTTTCCGTTTATCGCACTGGAAGTGTGCAATGAAAGGGGACGGAGACTCCAGTTTCCGTCTTTTACTAGGAAACCTGTATGATTTTTCCTTTTAGTCTGGAGACTAATCTAAGTAGCTTTGAAGGACGCTTCTATCACCGTCAGGCTCGAGAGTGAGGTAGACTGATGGAATGCAGACAAGTCCTTAAAAGTTCTAGTTTTGATGTCCTGACTTAAGACATTTAACAGGTACTCAGTTATCTATTAACTTGAGCACTGTTATTAAAAATGTTGACATAAAATAACATTAAATGTTGACGGTTCGATGTTTTCGATTCTTTCGGTTGTTTCGTTCGGACCTGCCTCAAATCAGTTCATTGATCAGTAATACTGAATAAAATCTTGGAATGCTGGTGAAATAAATTCCAGTAATTCTGACCTGAACAGCCGTCATTTCCATTCCTCATACCTCTATACGGATTCTAATTAAGATAACAGTTCAGGGTTTTCAACCAGAATTTACAGGAGAATTATATTTATTCTGTCAGGTTATCCCTAACCAATCCCTTGCACTGATTTGCTCTCACTCTCTCCACCGATTTCCTGCTCCTTCTCTCTCTCACACCCACGCAGCAGTCGGCAAGCTTTTCAATATTCAAAACAGTAGGAACCTCCCGTGTGAACTTGTCTCACCTGCTCTATAGTACCTCCTTCTAAAGAGAAACCTGGTAACGAGTTTCGTCAGTTAGTCGTTCTTCTTGAAGGAAAATAATTTAACAGTGCACCACTTGACCTCTGGTAATAGTGTGCTCCTGTAACCAGTCCGGCTGTTGGTCGAACTCGTGCAATTTTTGTCGAACCTATTCGTCGCATCGCTTAGTGCTTTCAGCCTCACTCACGAGAGTGAATTCGATATTGCTTCATATCTGAGGCAACATATATGCATTAACATCCACTTATGGTTGGATAGCTTACACAAGTATGATTCCTCGATTTCGAAGACGGTTGCTGGTGCACTTGTTGCAAGATAACGAAACCTCAGTTAAAAATCAATAGAATTTATTTATAAAAATGACTGAGACACATGATACAGTCTTTTCAATTTCGTTCACTTCGATCGATCGATTTTGCATCGAGTTCATCAAGTTCTCTCTCAAGCAGGTATGATACTGAAAACTGATTTATCTTTTCAAATGGATAGTCATGTAACACGAGGTTGAGCAATAGCTGTCCTCCACTTGTAGCACTCAGAATATTCTCAAATACACTACCTCAAAACTTCTTCACCATAACTGAAAAGAATACCAATGGGATCACCAATTTATGGATTCATAGCGGAAGTCGTGATGCAGAAGCTGGAGAAGGAGGTACTAAAAGCTTGGCCAAAAGCTTGAGTCCTATACGTTGAACAAACCTTCGTCATCTTGAAGAAGTCGGAACTAGAAGGAACACACATCATCATCAACAACACATTCAATTTCACAATGGAGACGGAGAAGGATAAAGAACTGGCTTTTTTGGACATTTTGATCATCAGAACACCATCAGGAAAACTAGAGACAACGGTCTACCGCAAAGCAACGCATACGGATCAAATTCTAAACTTCAAAAGTAACCATTCACATAGCCACAGAAGGTGTTGTGTTAGAACCTTGTTCGGAAGAATCCAAATGCACTGCAGCACCGACATACTCAAGAAGAAAGAAGAAAGATATCTTCTCGGAGTATTTGCTCGCAACGGCAACACCCGCAACTTCATCAAAAGAACTCTAACCCAAAGAAAGAGAGAAAGAAACAACAGAGGGAGAATCGGGAATAAGAACGACCCTGCCGTACGTCAGGGGCGTTTCGGAAAAGACGCCAGAGAATTTCTCGAAGCTTGGCACTCTTTAATAAACTCAATAAACAGGCACATTGAACTGCAGCACGTGTATACACCAATCCAACTAAAGGGTCAAAAGACGCAAAACGGTCACACAATGACCTGATAAAGGACCAAAACCCCAGTCCCCTCTCATTTCCTGGCACCAGTTCAACGGCTGACGGAGTCGAACACAGTGAGTAAAAGGGACAAAAATAGTCGATGGATATGAACACGTATAAACGAACGGATACAAGCGAAACACTGCCACGAAATAAGCACTGATGATGTCATTTCGGTTGGGGATGGAACATTTGCAAACAAATGGCCAAGTTCGGCGAACAGGCGAAGTGAAATCTTTCATCATTTTCCGGCAAAACTTCTGCCCTTCCCATTTGCTCGTCATAATTTCTCCTCCTAATCCCTCAATAAGCCGGGGAGCAGCTCACTGCTTCCCTCTTCAGTGTTATGAACTCCATGGCCGTATGGATATACGAACGCAGCAGCTATGCTAGATTTGAGGCCAAAGCTACACTTGGGTGGCGTATAGCACCCTGAAAACAATGTAGTTTGCCCTGCGGAATGATGGTCGAGTAGGACCGAGAAGCCTCCAGCCTGGGGAGTAGCCATCAATTCAATGTGAGCTCCAGCTTTTAACTTCGCTGTAAACGCGAATCCTATCCACAATCAGTCACTCGCACGGTTCACCCTCGAAATTAGTTCGTGTTTTCTGAACCCTTAGCTAACCACAGACAGATGCAACAGAGGAATTTCCGCGGAATTGTTGATGAGCCATGCTACCGAATGAGAGCCTCGAATGTTTTTTGAAGTCGTCTTTCCACCTGAATACTGGCCAGCGTTCTGCATCGTCCGCGTGAACTAATCGCGGAGACTTCTGCATCTGCGGTGGTTGATTGATGTACACCAAAAATAGTGGGTGCTAAGATCGAGCCCCCATTGCTTGTCACTTGTCATATACAGAGAAAAAAGTAACAATGATTTTTCCTCAAATCGTGACTAATTCCAGAGTAACACTTGACTGTAAAAAAAGAGCATTTTGTGTATTTGAAGTGCCTTGAAGAAAGACAGACCGATTATTATTTCTGAGATATTCGGCGTTTTAACCTGTAATAGAACAGTAATATTTTCGTAGAATAGTTAAGGAGCAATGGGATCCCCAGAGGTGAACTTCGTAAGCTCTTCTCAACCCCTTTTCCATTCACTCGTTTCGTTTGGCTAAAAGAGAATATGGAGAAACCGGAACCGCGATCAAATCAGTCAGGTATCTCAAAGCAGATTAAGGTATTGGCAAGGGTTGTACGAAAACCCACCGTTACTGACGATCAGTTGCCTGGGAAAATTTGTTCCCTAAGGTTAAGGTTGAAGACTGACTAGAAATTTGTCGTAGATGCACAGATGGAGCCGAATCTGTCGAGTTGGTGACAACTTCGACAATGCTTGTGTCATCGTTTTGCTATTTTAAATCCTAAGTATGTAAAACATGCAGGTGAATGAAACAAACGATTGTTGTTCAGTGCAGTGTTATTCCACTTTGTGGAGTTAGGTGATCATAGGTTCAAACCCCTTCCAAAACAAGCAGCTTTCTCGAAGTAGTTTTAATTACAATGTTCGAGATCAAATAACATGCACATTCAAAAATAAAATTAAACGCACTCAGTTACATTTAGACTCAAACCCGTCACCGATGGGTTTTGTTCCACCTTCGAAATCACACTGATTTAATGTAACAATTGGTAGATAACTCAGTCAGGGAGTTCTGTCATTCAATATATGGGATCGGTTCAGAGAATAGAGGAAATAAGGGAGGCTTGAATGCGATAGATGTCGTTGTAATTAGGACTTATCACATGATTGTGATTAATGTCATCATCCAACGATCAGGAAAGTTTGAAGTCACGTACAGGCTTTGTTCACCAGGACATGATAGTTAACATGTATCCACATGTCCTCTCATCTATGCATCATATACATTTATAAATTTAACAACAATCCTTACATATAAATCATCAAAATTACCTTGAGTTAAAAGAGAAATACGAAAGCATATATCCAGCCACCGACAATCTGAATCTTTTGGGCCCAGCTGCAGATGCGGGAAGCTCCGACAGAGGCCAGACCCAAGAGCAATCACTTACACCCTCCACACCACTTCATAGATAGCCCACCTCGTTCTCATTTCTAGTCCCGACTACTATCCGAAAATAGCGCATGGGAGGTCAGATCTTGTTCAGGTATTCTTAGGACATGTCCCAGTCACCTCAGGCGGCGCTCCACGGAAGACTAGCTGAGCATAACGCACGTCTTCTGACATCATCATCATCATTGCATCAACGATGCTTCCACCATACACAGATGTTTCGCAGACAACGGTTGATAAAGATGGTTTTTCTTTGTACACGGTCTTCTCGGAAAAGTCACGCTTCGCCGCCTTAGAGTAACACAGCGCTTTCCGTTGTGCAATACATGCGCCCTTTCAGAGACACGTTGCACCGGCACTATAGATATCACAAACTAGCAAGCGCTATCATGCTTTGATTAAGCGTTAGGGTATATCCTCGCTCATACTACCGCCAGCTGTAATAAAACTCGCGAAGTAACCAAGGCTTTTGACTAATTCTACGGCTTTATTGTTCAACAAGTGCACGAACAGGCGCTTACCAATGGTATAGCAACAAATGTTGTAATTTGAGGCGTCTTGAACACTGTACCCTTAGTTTTGCATCACGGCATCGTTGGTGTGGTTGGATTAAACGCTTTGTTATTTGATACGCATGAGTGACCTCGGAGATCGACTTGAAATGATCAGAATGATCACAGAAGAAGTCAAAACGGGCTGTCTATCCTTTTTACTTTATTTGATGGTAGAGATATGTAGGACCTGGTCGCTAAGCTGGACAGCCTTGCTCGAATAGTTGACTGCAGCGCACGAAATCTCAATAATCCTGTTTGGTGCTGCCTCACTTTGGGAAGGGAAAACTGATGAAGGAAATTTTATCAAGTCACTCTATTCTATCGCCTATAATGTTGTGTGTTCATATCATGTGAATATCTGTCCACATTTCCGGATAGCTAATCCATGATAGCAACAAAGAACTGTCTACCGCTATGTGGTCGGCGAGTCATTTAAACGCATTTATTTAACTATTTTCAGCAAATACTTGATTCCATTATTTTGCTGTCCTATGGGCACATGTGATAGCGAATCAGTAGCTAATCCGCATTAACAGACAGTTGAGTGCTTATTCAAAATTCTTATTGAGTCATTAAGTTAACTGTATCTGAGAGGTCATTTGAATATGCCGGACTGTATGATTACTGTGGATCATGAAAACATGCTAGAAATGGTTTCTTCATAAGACTAATTTATCGATGCATTTAAAAACAGACGAACTGGAATGCAGTGATGTGCCTAATGCCAAGGAGGAAATACAGGTTTCCGTTTCGCCTACCCAATGAGCTTAGCAATTTGTCTAAAAAGGTTTTGTTATCAGCCGAGGTGATATCTTCCGCGCTTGTGAAGTAGTAGTGTTCCGCTTGTACCCGTTAGCACATAAACGTGTTCTTGTTCACCAATTACTTTTGATTCTTTATTCTCACTTCGTTCGACCACGTTCACCGTTGAACTGCTGCAAATTGGCGTGGGTGGGTGGTTGTTCTTCCTTCTTGCTTTCGGTTTCGGTTTCGGTCCATTCTCATCTGATCCCTGAGTTCCATTGACGTATGCATGTGATTCATTTCGATGTAACTGTTTGTTGAATTAATTTAAAGCGTACAAACCTCCGATAAATTCTCTGGTGTGTTTTGCCAGGGCTTGATCGATGATTTTCACTGATTTGAAGTCAGATTGATGTCGTTCTTGATCTTCAAAGAAGGATCATGACTCCTGACTGCCGATTGATGTTCACAGACTATTTTTGATGGTTTTTTTCCAGCATGTCCGATATAATTTTTTGGGCAGTTCTTGTAGTTTGTTTTTGTAGCTAACATTTGCTCTTGTTCTTCTCTGTTGTTTCCTCCTTTGGTTTTGAAAGATTTCTCCTTATGGACGACGAGAATTCCATATGATCTGAGCAGTCTTGCTGTCACTTTAGAAATGTCCTTGACAGGGTTATTCTTATTCTCGATTCTCTGTCTATCGTTAGCATCCTTTCTTGAATCAGAATTCTTTTAATGAAGTCACGGGTGGAACCCTAGCGAGCACATACTCTGAAGAAGTGTATTTCTTCTTCTTTCTTGAGTATGTCGGTGATACAGTCGGTGTGGAGTCTTCCGAACAGGGTTCTAACATAGCATCTCTAATGAATGTGTGGATGATTACGTAGTAGGCGAACAGACAAATGGAATTCGATACCCCCGAGTAACGGGAACCGATTTTCAATACTTTATCAAGGTAATGTTTAATATACTTGAAACATCGAACTCTCCTTCATTCAGTTCATCAATATCGATAGAAGACAAATGCCGCGAGATGCAAGCATTTCGTTTCGTTTCCTCTAATTTTTGTGCAACACAAGGAGACTTATTAGAGTAACCAATCATGGTGAACGACTGTGTACAAGCAAACCAACGTTACTCAATATGGAAGTGTGGGGTTACCTCCACGAAAGCGGATTGATTGAGTAAAAAACATTTGTGCGCATAAGGTCGGTTGTTGTAGTCGAATGAGCAACGCTTCACTAATTGTTCAAATAGTTGTTTAGCGGATTTGAAGTTTGTATGTCGATTGTGAAAAGTTCAGTAGCCTCGGTGGGATTCGAACCCTCGCATGAACACCACCTACGCTTTGTACGCGCATGCTCGACCAGCTGAGCTACGAGGCCACACCAATAGCACTGATCTTTTTCACATTCGAATTTACCCATCCAACTTACAGAGGCATGTGGCATCCACCAGTTAGCATGTAAGCTGACTGCCTCGACAGGTTTTCCTTAGAATTCACCGGACTCCACCGAATGAGCTTCTAAGACAAGGTTAATTGTTCAAATAGTTGTTTGGCAGATTTGAAGTTTGCATGTCGATTGTGAAAATTTCAGTAGCCTCGGTGGTATCAGTGCTATCGGTGTGGCCTCGTAGCTCAGCTGGTCGAGCATGCGCGTACAAAGCGTAGGTGGTGTCCATGCGTGGGTTCGAATTCCACCGAGGCTACTGAACTTTTCACAATCGACATACAAGCTTCACTAATTGTCAAAAGTTTACCAATGTGATTACGTAACATTGGTATGAATGACGCATCAGAGTCATTGGATGTTATGCAACAGATAACCCTGGGTTCCCGTGATCGCCTAACCATCGGTTTTCCTTTGCGTCATTGATTTCGCCAACATGTTGGAATGCGTTCGGTCACTAGCTGACGGTTTGGTCTGCCCATGTTTGCGTCACCGCAACTGCAGATGGACTGGTATACAGTGCGTGAGACCAAACCTGTTCACCAGCCATGTTCATGCGAGTTAGTAAGTTAATACACTGAGATAAATGCATATATTAAAAAATCCTTTTTATTAATCTTAGTCAGCCAGTCAATTTTTATGGAAAGGATTGCAGTCAAGCTTAGGCTGCCCAAGCAGATACAGAAACAGAGGAGACGGATGGTGATGAAGGGATCCGAACTCACTACCTCTGTTTTACTGGTATCAAGACTTCAACCACGTAATCAAAATCACCGTGGTTAATTAGCTGGAGATTTTTATTCCTATAATGGATCCAACAACTCAGGATACACACAGGGTAAATTAAGTGCACATAATTTGAGCGTTCTATATGTTTTTATATCGAAAATTACAGCATGCGAGACGAGTAAACTACGCTCGATACGAACACGAACTTTGTCTTAAACATTTACAATTATGAATCCACATCCTTCGACCTGGAATTTCAGACAAAAACACGGGTTATCACCAAAATCATCACATGTCGTGCCAATCTGTTTTCAATTTGTCCTTGTTCGACTGAACAGTAAAACAATACGCTGCGCGTTGATTGGACTACAGGTAAAGACCTTGAATTAATGGACCAATCAGAGACAAGGTAAATATCAAACTCCTTTCCGTAATCATCGGATTATTGTGGCAAGTTATACTATATAAGTCCCGATAAAATTGCCCGGAACTATTGCAATTTGTCGTTCTCATCGCTGTTGTCTCTTGGTGCCTAACAGAATGGCTTTAGCTTCAAACAGTCCGGCCGATAGCAAAACTTTGCTGGCAAAATATTACAGTTTGCCACAACCGGAGGATAAAATTCAAGTGATGTATGTGTGGATTGATGGAACTGGTGAAAACTTACGATGCAAAACAATGACTGTGGACAGAGAACCACTTCGACCAGAAGGTAAGTATCTAAACAGTTATTGTGTTGAAATCGTCTATCCATTGATCAACCCACTGATTGACAGCATTAAGAAAGAGCTGTATTTTCTTTAATTCCTTATGATAAAATCAATCTTAATAGCACTGAGATTGCAACTGTGCTATGTCACGCTTGTCCGTCTGATTGCCAAAGATCTCAAAACCATCGTAAATTTCATTAACTAGTCTCTATTGGTTTATCATCCAATGGAATAACTTGCAAATTTCGATAAATCTTAATCTTAACTATTCCTTTTTAATCATCCTCTTCAGTTGCACATGAAGCAAAACATATGACAAGCTCAACTATGAGGACCCATTACTAATCATTTATGTGATCCGGAAATATAAGCTGTTACCTGGTGTGACTAATCAAATGGGGCTTCAACGAGACCAATGTGCTATTGAGGCCCACGAAGGCGCGAGCGTCCAGAAAGGAGTGCCTGTTATCACTGGTAAACACATATATGATTGATTCACTTACGCACTTAGGTTTGTATCTCGCGGCCAGTTCTTTCCAGGCTTGATTCCCGTGATTCTGGGGAAGTTTATTTTTCATCCTGTGGTTCTCAACGAAACATCACTGTGGAAACCTAAAACTTGCGTTTTCCGGTCTCAAGATACGGACAGGTTGGTAAGAGTTCTGCAACGGATAATCGATGTTTGGAAGGCTGTTTTTGTTTGGTCGATCAATACATCGTAGATTGAAGCTTGTCATCATTGCTTTCACTACGCACACACAATGGTGCTCTAATTCTTTCACACGAAATGGGTTAGATAGATCTCATTGCATACGATAGTTTCTCTACGCTAGATCTGCGCACTGTGTTTGGAACCTGCTTTCGTATGCAACACTTAAATTTTACTGAGCTCAATAATAATTTCGGTTCTCTGTCTGTATTATATGTGAAGTGAGAAACACACCACTGTTCCTCAGGAATGTCATCTGGGGTTTTTCAGTTAACTTTAGTTATATGGAGATATGCGAAAAATAGGAGTAGGTATTCATTCTTGAAAAAACTAAACAATTTGTTCCAACTGCATGTCATCTTTTATTTGTCGGCAGTAGCTCATCAGTCGTCTAGCCACAGTCATTTCTAATTGTGACTACGACATGTGAGCTGCAATTAAAGTCTAGCATCACTCATGAGGTTCCACATAACTGTAACTGCTTGTCAAGTAGCCCTCTCATCAATAAACCGGTAGTAACACAGATACTGACCCTTTTGATCCACTGACAATTGAAAATAAAATTTCAACTTACTTCCATTTTGCAGGATGGAGAGTGCGAATGAAGAATAAGCCTTGACATACCATTATTTGGTTAAGAATCAAGCTCAGCTTGCCCGACCCGAAAAGAAGGTCCCAAGACTCGAGGTGAACACCAGGGTCTTCATATCAACTGCTTCGATACCAGTCATTGGTGAACATGCGTGGGTCGTTTAGGAAGAGACGCACGACAGTATATTATGATGTTGCCTTCTCTTGCTCNTGTTAACCAGCTGGAAACGGGGAAGCAGACCCAAAGGCGCTGACCCGGGCCGTTTCTATAATGTATTAGAAGTTTGCATAGTGCAAGTGAGATCGTAGGATGAAAGACGTGGTCTGATGAAGATATTTGAAATGCCACCAAAAACCATCCATCTACGTAGGCATATTTAGACAACTCGTCAATTTTCTCCAGATGGCTCTCTAACCAGATTCTACCGGGCTCGGTTCGCGGATCCTTTCTTGGAATCACTAAGCCCTATCAACCCGAGTGTACATTGTCTACAGGTGACAGATTGTTAGTTGGAGGCACGTAGCGCACACATATGTGAATCCATTTCAAAACATGTATAAAGAACCGTAATGCACCACCCAGGTTTACCAATTCCAGCCGGGCATTCTTAAGAAAAAATTCAATAAACTTCATCTTTCA
>UZAN01053387.1:0-11388 GCA_900618425.1 Echinostoma caproni
TACTAGAGACTAAGAGGACCGTTACGTTAGTCGCCGCTTCAACCAACATCCTACTGCAGAAACTGAATCGATTTTCAAAGTGGACGAAGGTGCTGAGAGCGGTTGTCTGGTGAACCAGATTCAAACGACAGCTCGTTATTATGAGAGGACTCCGACCTGATGACACCTTGAATATTGGGCCCATCGTTCCAACTGAATTGAAAACAGCAGAAGCTGATGTTGTTCGTATGGTTCAATTACAAGCCTTCGCGTCGAAGCTTTAGAGGTTAGGCAAGGGGACTAATGACACCGACCGAGGTGCATTACGTTGCAGTTTTCTCCATAGACTCTGTCCAATATTTTTTGATGAGAGTAGGCGGTAGGTTGACAAAAACTGAGTTGGACATTGACGCTAAATACATCATCATCTTGTCCAAAGATCAACACATCACGCACACACTCATCATACATATTCACATGCAGGAAGATCATGCCGGGGAAAATCACCTACTCAATACGATTCGCCGTCGGTTTCGGATAGTGAAAGGGAGAGCTACGGTGAAGCGCACCGTGGGCAACTCTCTCTTTTGTCGTCGGCATAGTGTTACATTCAGCAAACAACTGATGGCTTTGTTACCCAGTTCCTGAGTATGACCAGGTTGATGGCCCTTCGCCGAAACTGGGGTGGAATACCTAGGGCCACTATGGGTGAAACGAAAGACGTCGATGAAAAAACGATACGGATGCCTGATGCAGTCACGAGCTTTGCATATAGAGACCGTGCACAGCATGTCGACTGACTCCTTTCTTATAGCCTGGCAAAGATTCATGAGTAGACGAGGTATCCCATCGAATGTGTTCTCCGACAACGGGTCTAATTTCGTCGGTGCACAAAAGGAGTTGAGCGACTGGTTGATGCGGTTAGACAAACACGCCCTGATAGACCGAATGTCGCCATCTGGAACCCAATGGCACTTCAACCCACATTGCAGCAGTCACCGCTGGGGAGTTTGGGACGGCTTATACGGTCGGTGCGAAAAATATTGACGGCGTTATGTGAACAACAGGCGCCGGACGATGAAAGTTTGAATACATTTATGGTAGAGGCCGAAAGGATACTCAACAACTAACCGCTTGTACCCGTCACCAGCGATGACCTGCAAGGACTGGCGCTAACTCCGAGTGACCTTCTGCTATTGAGGTTCAATGATGGTCTAGATATGCCAAAATCTATTGTTGGCTGCTACACCTCGGGTTGGAAGCATGAGAACTACCTGGCACGGGTCTCTTGGAAGCGTTGGACAAGAGAGTACCTGCCAACCCTTCAAGCTCGACAGAAGTGGCTGCATATGGAACGGTCTTTGAAGGTTGGAGACGTTGTCCTCATAGGCAAGTAAAACCTACAACGCGACAGCTGGCCACTGGGCGTAGTCAGAGAAAGCCACAGGGACCCAGAGGGACTAGGAAGACAGATGAATTGGAAAACAACCGCCGGTGAACAATTTCGCGACATTAGAAGATTGCGTTTGTTGGAGGGAGATGAACACCATGCAGTTAGGTGATAAAGTTTTGGAGACACGCTTTGTATAGACTGTCATGCCTCATTGTACATATTGTGCCACAGTTATAATAACCCCACCTGGACAACGCATCTATTCCATTTTCGTGATTGAGTGTCTATTTAGTTTTTGTTTGATTCACCTTTTATAACACGAACCTCGAAGGTGCAATCCATGTCCTCACGTCACTCATCCATTCAGACACACGCACACACACACACACACTATCCCTGCTTACGAAACCTGATTTCATTAGTAAACACGATCAACAATCACGCCGTCCCATGTACCCCTTATTTACACATCGAAACTTTAGCTGTAATGAAAGACATTTGACCCACTGTTTATCTTTATCGTGTGAATGACTGCGAGCTTGCTGATGCTAAGGGCAGATCTCGACAAAGGATCGTGCAAGTCGTCGGAGGTCAAGATCGACGAGTGCGACGAAAGTTGAACAGTTTGTAGGTAGGAGCACTGACCGCAGGGACTAAGTAGGTAGATAGGTAGACAAGAATCAATGACCTGCGCCATCCACTTTGACTCAGGCGAGCGAAGGAAGGATTTGGGCGGCCAGTGCATTTCACTTTCATTTTTTTGGAAATGCTTCCCAATCCACAATGATTGCATTTGATGTAACTCTGTTCTTGCATTACTTGTTTATTGCCGTATTCTCATTCACAAACACCCACACAATTGTTTATCTGTTGCCTCGATACCCACCACATTTCAATTTGACGTTGATAGAGAATGTGATCAACATGTTGGCTCTTGATGGACATCCTATTTGGTTCTCGATTGCTTGAGTGATTTTGGCCGCATATTTGAGGTTTGCTTTATTGTACATTTTGTAATGATTTCGCTAATTCCGTACCGTAGAACATAACATACCAGTCGCGTTTTATTTCGGGATTCGTATCGGTTTCGGCTACGCGTCACTTAGGTGCGAATTATTTGACGTACACAGTGTTTGGAGGCATGGTTTCGTTATGTTTGATTGATGGAATGATATCTGTCACCCTGGGGATCCTGTACGTGCTTTTGAAAAACCCTAACAGGATACGTGCTCTATCACCTTCACTTACTGCTAATTATTCGGTTGACGATTCTAGAGTAACAACCGTTTCCCGAGTGTTGCGCTTAGATTAGACATATGCGCAAAAACACTAAGGATTTCGCTTGACGTTTTGCGCCAAGTTTCTCTCGAGTTGGTAGTTAGCCTCCCTTCGCACTTTCTGTGCATAGTTGCGCGCTTGTTTGTAACCATTCCACGCCTGATGGGTGCCATGCAGTTTATAGAGCACCCACCGTTTTCTACGAGTGGTTATAGCCCTATCTATATTTGCTTTCCACCAAATAGGACGCTGCTTCTTTCGTAACGGAACCAAAGGCGCGAACCTATCCGTGGGTAGGAGAACTCCTGTCTAGATATGGCTCCATCTGGTTTCCGGAGATGCATGGGCTGGATCGGGTACCCAGTTTATATCCTGCGCCGCTCTGGCCAGTTCTTCTTGGTTGATTTTACCATATCTCCCCCCTAGTTTGGCCGCTGGTTTGGTGTCTGCTTTCTAGCGTTAGTCACAAGACCACATGATCACTTCTCCCTAGGGGCTCCTCCAGGGTTATTTTCCATAAGTCTGTAGGAGTTTTATTGATCACTAGATCCAGTATGGCCGGCCTGTTATTTGCTCCAAAACGGGTGGCTTGACGCATGTGTTGTGATAATGCGTGCTGATGTGACCACTCTAGAAGCAGTCCACATCTGGCAGTTGCCTGTACCCTGTTCCTACTCCAGTTGATCTCTGGCATGTTGAAGTCTCCTACTAACAACACCCTTCTGGACGTGGCAAGGAATAATTGCAGCTGAGCAATCATTTCCTGATCTTCTGTCGCAGTCGCCTGCGGAGCCCGGTAGACGCACATAACGGCCAATGTATTTATGTCTATTTTAACTGCGCATCTGATGGCTTGTATGTTGGGAGTTGCTAGGGCTGCTGCTGCCTCCCACTGCGTGTAATCTGATTTTACCATTATCATAAACCCGCCCCTTTGCCTGCCATCCACCCTATCTTGTCTATAAATTGTGTAGTCATCCATCCCCAGGGTGATATGGTGCTTCGGCATCCAGGATTCAGTTATGGTCACTATGTCTATACCTGGGGTGCGCCGTCGCACCTCTCCCCACTTATCCCGTATACTGCAAGCATTGGTGTACCACAGTGTGACTGTGTCTGCTCGAGCATTCCTGCTGGATCGGGAACTCATTTCCGGAGGATCCTTGAGCGTAATGCCCGAGGCGTTGCTCCGTTTTTAGGGAGTTCACGGCTGTGGTTTTTGCTTCATTCCACTTTTCTCCATGAATATGACTTTTATTGTCATTCCAAAAGCCTCCTCTACCCCCATAGCTACATCCTCATCCGCCTTCAGAGTGCCTAATCTTCGTTGCAATTGGAGAGCTGGGCACTTCGCAGCTACTGGGGATTTTGCAACTACTGTCACCCATGTAACTGGTTCGTCACAGCTCACCGTGGCTTTCTTCTCTGCACTGCCAACTGCAACTAAGTTCCTTAGTTCCGGTACTTNCCTTTCAGACCCTGGCGTTGCCTTCTGTAGATCTCTTCTGTAGGCCCTTTCCTACACATGGTTTTGCAGGTACATTTTTTTGTACTTTTGGTGTGGATTTGATCGAAGCCTCTCCAGCCCCTGGCACGCGAAGTACTACGTCTTTGGTGTTATGGGCGCCTACATTATTTCGTCTTCTAACTGGGTGCATCCCCCTGATAGGTCTATCGGGGGTGACTTTTATACGCTCCTGAGTAGGATCCTTGATCCTAGAAGCTCGTGATAGTTGTAGGCCTCTTATGTTTGCTTGGAAACCCCACTAAGAGAGGCCTTGGATCGCGTGAGCTTCCGCTTTCCACAGGCCGATTCTGTGACACTTGGTGTATGGAGTACGTACTTTTTTTGTCCCTGTCAGGACTCGAACCGCGATCAGTCGGGTCGGTACGTGAAACACCTACCCCTGAGCTACACGGCCGATGGTCATCACCTTGTGCGAATGGCTCAATCAATTTAGAGTATCAAGCTTGGATTAGCCCATTCGATTGTTCAGAGGCACCGGGCACTCTTGATGGTCTTGGGGGTGTGTTTCACCGAAAGACTCGGAAGTATTTCCGTCCCATTTTAATGGATTTTCTCGTTGAGAATCAACGATCTTTCACGGAATGANGGAATGAAACCCGCTCCTAAGTTCTTCAAATGCGCTGGGTTCTTCTGAACCATCGAATGGGCTCATCCGAGCTGGATGCTCCAAAAATGTTTTCACTTTGCTTTAGCAGCTTGTGGGACCACCTACTATATCTATGAATCCTTCGAGATTCTCAGCCGCCTCGGTGAGTTTTCTCGCGGTCTGCCTCTCTTCAATGAGAAGAACTGCACTACCGCTGATCTCTTCTCATACGAGAGCTCTCTTGTTCCTCCGAAGCACTTTTGAAGCGTCGTTGAACCTTCTTTTGCGTTTTGGCATCTCTGACCAAGAACTGGCGCTGCGCCTAAGCACAATATTCGAGGTGTGGCCGTACAAACGCTTTATGGAGGGGTAAGAGGACCTTCGACTTCCTGGACTCTATTGCACGTCGGAGCTGATACAGGGCTTTAGATGCTTTCCTCACGGCATCCCAACACTGCAAAGAGGGAAGAAAGTCTGAGTTCATACTTTATCCTAAGTCTCGTGTAGAGGACACTGATGCAATTTCGACCTGTTGTCCAGGTGGCCTTATGAGTTTCCTGCTGTGGTGCCTTCCTTCTTCAACGAGGCGCTGGTGCTTACGGGCCTTTAGAGGAAGGTCCCATACCTCGGACCACTCCTAAATCTTGTCTAAGTCTCTCTGTATCGATTCCCTTGGCGCGGACCCGAAGATTATCATNGGCGCGGACCCGAAGATTATCATATCGGCAGCGAACTTAAAGCAGGGGTTTTCGAGTTCCCAGCTGAGATCGTTTATGTAGAGCAGAAAGAAGAGTGGGTCTAGGACGGACCCCTGCGGGAACCCACTGCAAACCCTTCCTCTTTTTGACCTGTATTCTGCTTTATCAACCTCGAAACTCGGGCCTGTCACGCATCTTGTGATCCACGTCATTACCCTAGGGGTGAGTCTGAATCCGCATAGATTCATTAGAAGCAGTCGGTGGTTCAGCGAGTCGAAAGCCTTGGCGAATTCGAGATAGCAAACCTCTACCCGTTCCCCTTGACCAATGGCCTTGTAACTTTGTCTAAGAAGCAAAGCAGGTTGGATTGACATGACCGTTTCTTGACCGTGTTCATCTGCGGTGAGCAGATCATAAACGACGAAATGGTTGACGATCCTGTCGCGTACAATTCTTTCAATTACTTTTAGTACTATTGAAGTCAGGCTCACTGATCGGTAATTCGAGCCCGATTTCCTATCTCCCCCTTGTCGATTGGGACAACCCTTGCTAGTTGTCAATCCTCTGGCAGCTTACCCATCACTAAGGGGGCGTTGGGGAGGTGGCTGATGAGCACTGCCAGCCGTCCCGTCAGCGGTTTCAGTACAGCTAGATTAATCCCGTCAGGGTCTGCAGCCTTCGTAGCCACAAGCCCTTCGGGAGTACGTTGGACTTCGTCGACATTTATGAAGTTATCACTGTGCCCCCCCCCTCCAGAATAAATGAACGAGCAACGCGTAGCCGAATTCGGATCCCAAAATGTCAATATAACGAACGATTCAGCGAGTTTCTACGGTACTGCATTAATAAACTATCAAATAAGCAAATGAAATCTGTGCGAACCTCAAAGTGATCTCGAAACCACCCGAAAACAAGAGCCAAGTGTTACAGTGAGCGCGATTCAATAAAACTGAACCGAAGAAAATGAGTCTGGATGAGAATGGTACGCTCACCGTCACGCTGCACTCGAACGAGTCAAATGTGAGTGGTCAGGTCGCGCCTAAAACAAATAGGGTACGAATGAAGCAGTAAAACAAACAAAGTCAGATAGTTGGATCGATGTGTAATTATACAAGGGAGGTGGAACGTCAAATGTCTATGTATGTATGAGACGGATGGTGTTAGGTGAATAGAACGTGGAATTTACGAAATGTGGAATCAAGGTGGAATAGCTGGGCTTTGCAGGAAGAATTTTCATAGATCGATCAGGATAATCACTGATGGACGTGGTTGGCTGCTCTCTTGCTCCTTTTTGTCCCGGCGCTCCTGGATCCTCCTGGTAAACCTGCTGAAAGAAGCAGAAAAATGCCGCTTCGTTTCCGGCTGCTGAGGTTTCTCTTTCTCTCTGCACTTTTTCAACGCTCCTTACTTCTCTTCGGAACTGGGCTTTGGATTATATGTGGTTGAAGTATGACTTAGGGTTCCTCCTTGCATTCCGTGCCAGTTTCACCTTGTACGCTTATCGACACTCAATTTGGAGACGAGTTGCTCGTTGACGTTCCGCCCTGTAGTGCACTAAGTATATATGTCCTGTGTTCTGCAGGTAGCGTCTCCAAGCTGCCTCTTTGCGTCTGAGCGCTGGCTCTAGACAGGTACATGACCACGGGAGAGTTCCATGCCTCCTAACCCTTTGGAAGGGTGCCACCTGATCTGTAAACCTCAGAAGATTACTTTTTACCAGGTCCGATTAGTCGAACTCTCCCTTTATTGTCCATTAAAGCCTTTCAGCCTGTCTTGGATGTCCTGAGGCTACGTGTACAGGTTGCCTCCTGGACTCATGCGAAACTTGAGGAATCCATGATCGGTCTTACGAATCGGTTCCTGGATATCTCAATCTCTGACGAGAACCTAGTTATCACAAGGTCAAGGGTTGATAGGATTTGCCTTTCTCTTCAGCGCCTTTTTTGGTTGACATGCTGGACCAGGGTTTTTTCTCGTGCCATACATACCAGGAGTTCGCTGAAGCTTCCTCTTGAGGAAGTACCGTAGGGCCACCATCAATGTCTCGCGGCCTGTTCCAGCTTAGTTTGTCCTACGTGTCCCAGTACTGTGTGAAGGCGTTGTAGTAAATGGAACACTTTAGTTTCTGGGACCACTACGGTACGGCTGTGTGTTGGCCCGAGCTTCAGATACATCGTTCCCTGGTCGAAAACAATCTTATCCCATAGGGACCAAACGCAACGAGCCTCCCAGCTGTTCCCCACCATCTGCTCTGGATGAGGTCGCCCTATACCGGTCTCGAGATGTTTGTATAATACAGTTAGATCCGGGTTTCCTTTCTGGACGGCTCCACAATGTTCACCCAAGTCTTGTAGAAAAACTGCCAGGACTGCGTCGGACCGGCACGTTGGGCAGTCACCATGAGATCGCGACGGTTGCCTCGATAACGCATCCACTTTTTTGTGTTTCACTCCTGGCCTGTGTTAACAATCGACTTGATACTCCGGCAAGGTCTCCTGCCAACTTGCCACTTGGCCTTCTGGATCTTTAAAAATTTTCAACCATTACAGTGACGAGTGGTTGGTCCTAACCAGGAACTTTCGCCCCGGCGAAAAGTGACGAAAGTGCCGTACAAAATGAACAACCGCCGGCATCTCCTTACGCGTGGTACAGTAATTGCGCTCACTCTTGTTTAGCGTTCGACTAGCGTAAGCGACAACTCTTTCGGTTTTATCTGGCGATATTTTTGACAAGACTGCTCCAATGCCAACATCACTGGCGTCTGTATCTAGCACGGATTGACCTGCCGCCGAACTGGTATCTGGGAATGCAAGGATTGGGGCTGAACATAGATATTCTTTTAGTCGAGCAAATGCCTTTGAGCAATCGTCATTTCAAAGGAACTTCTGCCCTTTTTTAATGGTTCGGTCATGGGGCACTAATCGTAGAGAACTGAGGGACAAATATTCGGTAGAACGCTGCCAGCCCGAGAAAATTCACCTACTCCAAGTTAATTGGTGTTGGCCACTGCTGCACATGTTCGACCTTGCCGGGGTCACTACGTACTCCTTGTGGCGAGATGACGTGTCCCAGGTATTTCACCTCCTGTCTGAGAAATACGTATTTCTTGGGGTTTAGTCGTAACCCTGCGTCCCTTAAATGTCGTAGGTGGTCTTCTATTGAGCTGCCAGTAATAATGGTATCGTCCGAGTAGAATACACATTTATCTGGTTACAGACCGGTTAATACTATCTGCATCAGCCTCTGAAACGTCGCAGGAGCGTTTGTTAGTTCGAAAGGCACAGTATTAAACTCGTATAGACCAGTAGGGATTGTAAAAGCCGTCTTTTCTCAATCTCTGGGGTTCACCTCGACCTACCAATACCCCGATGCAAGATCCAAAGTAGAGAACCATTTCGAGCCTGATAGTGCGTCCAGTGTATCATCTATACGAGGCAGTGGAAACGAGTCCTTACGTGTGACTTTGTTCAGTTTCCGATAGTCAACGCACATGCGTAACGACCCGTCCTTCTTCTTAGCCAGGACTACTGGTGAGGCCCAAGGGGATTTGGATGGTCTAATAATGTTTTGCTGGAGCATCTCTTCCATTAGGTTGTTCAACTCCGCTTGTCGGTGGATGGGTATGCGTCGTGGTGCCTGCCCGATCGGTCTGGTGTCTCCCGTGTCTATATCGTGATGAACCAACTTTGTTCTACCGAGAAGATCTCTTTCTCATACGAAGACCGAGTGGTACTCTTGCACTAGCTTCCGAATATGCGTTTGGGTCTCCTCGGGAACTCCTTCAGAGACGGATGCTATCAGATTTTCGAATTCCGCGACCTTTGCATGTTTATTTGTGAACTCACATCTTTCCTTTCCATCTTAAAATTCAACCAGGAACCACCCATTGAGACTCAATGAGTACCAAGATTAATGATACTCTTCGTCCTTCGTAGAAAATCGGCCCCCAAAACAGTGGCAACTGGGAGATTCTCTACAACCGTGAATTGATGGGTGACTTTCTGTTTATCTACTCGTAACGTCAACTCCACAAGCCCGTGTACGGTCAACGGTGACCCGTTTACTTCTACCAAGTGAGCCTCCTTCGAGGGGTTGGCCTTGGATCTCCAAACAGTTTCTTTGTTACTTACCAAACTGCGTACCGACCCAGAATCTAACAAACAATTAATTGCTTTGCCCTCTACCTTTAACTCCACAAATGGTAATCCCACGTCCATATTCACAGTTGTGAAATTGTTGGCATTAACAACTTTCGATGTGGACTTACTCGGTCCTCCTTGATCCCGGCAAAATCGCAAGGTGTGCCCGGTTTGGCGACAGATGTAGCATGTGGGCATCATTAGGGGTTTCCTCTCACCATTTTCTCTGGGTGGTGCTCTCTATTCCTGTCTGAAGCCTGCAGCGAAAACTCCTTGCAGTCACCTTTCACGGTGTCCGTTCTAGTCCAGGATCTCGGCTATTGATTCTGGGGCGGCAAGGTCTTTTGGTGGCCTTAGTTGTTACTCATCTTTGGCTCTGGGTTCTCGGAGCCCAGCAAGAAATCGATCCAGAACGTGTGCATTACGTTCCTCGACTGCATACGTGGAATATGCCAATCGGGCAAGGCGCCGTACGGACCCCATGTAGTCCATCAGGCTTTCCTCAGGTCGCTGCTGTCGCATATAAAACTCCTCCTGGTATTCTAATGCTGTTTTTGGTCCAGCTAGTTGTCGCCTCAGGGTTACCACAAGGGTATCCACATCGTCCGGGAGATCGAAGTACATGACTAACTTGTAGGTTCCCTCGATGACAAATTGATCACCGCATCTGCCCGAGATGTTAACGGCAGCTTGCGAACATAACGTCGTACCTGTGATTCCCAAACGTCGAAATCTTCTGTAGGTACGAATTTTTCCGGAGCCATGAGCGGTGGGATCCTTTAGTACGGTGACACGGTCTCCAGCTTTGCCCCAAACTTCTGCGAACGGACCAAAAAGCCGGGCAAATTCTTTCGCAGGACTGGAAAATTCTGACATCTTTATGTAGGATGTGCAGTTGATTTCGGGTCAAGCCGTGGGTGCCAAACACGACTGGCTGCAACAAGGAACGACACGGTTCGAGTGCTCTGCGCTTTCGATTACACAGCACTCAGCAGAAGACAGATGAGTGAAGAAACGTCTATTTTACAGGCAACAGCGTGTGTATAATAAAAATGTACATTGGTATATATGAGGGCTAGTTCTGGGGGAAACACGACAGTCAATCACAGTTCTTTGGGTTTTTCATACGCAGTTTGGTCCCTCTTGATTGGTCTATTCGGCTCTTCACCCTTGAGGTGATTTCCCCCGACTGCGTGGCCTGTCCGAGGAAAAGGAGGAAACGAGAGTGACTAGTTAAATAATCAAGATGGCTTCTCCCAGTCAGCCACTACAATGGCCCCGTTTGTATTAGAGGCAAAGGAGGTAGAAGCAGCACTGAAACAGCTTGATAAGAACAAGGCTGCGGGCCCGGATGAGCTGCGTCCAGCAATACTGCGGCCCATTGCTGACATTATTGAAGGTGCGCTTACTCAGCTTTACAACCGATCCCTTGTCTCTGCAACGCTGCCGGCCGACTGGACCACGGCAGAGGTGGTCCCAATCCATAAGGGAGGATGAAGGGCGGCTGCATCGAACCATCGTCCAGTAAGCCAACCTTCAATTGTCCTGAAAACCTTCGAGTGGCTCCTCAGAGAGAAGTTGGTGAGTTAATTGGACGACCAACACCTCACAGCTGGCCAACAACACGGCTTTGTCAACAGAAAGTTGTGCCTCACTAACCTCCTATCATTTCTGGACAAGGTAACAGACACGTTGGACGCAGGGGGCCGAGTCGAAGTGTGCTATTTCGATTTCAGGAAAGCCTTCGACTCGGTCAACCACCGATTCTCTTGCGCAAACTGGAAGCC